>SNQJ01S0030798.1:87046-99054 GCA_010110895.2 Picea sitchensis
CAAACACAGAGGCATAACCAGGAAACCAGAGTATTTGCTGAAACTTTACAGTCGGGAGCTTAGCTCTACCATCGATAGATACAAAAATGGCAAAAATGCCTACATATACTCAAAACAACAACAACAACGGAACCAAGAAATGCATTGAAAGATTTGCGTCTGCATGGCTTCTGACATTCTGCAGCCACAATCTTTGAATAATCGTGTAACTTATGTCAGACGCGATCAGTCTTCTGACAGTTACATCGACGAATCGACGTGCCTTAAATTCATGGCCGGGCTCTCCCATAAAGGCGGAGGCGATGTCTAACGACCGCCAACTGCTTCAATAACTGCTTCTTGGGATTGAGAATGACCCAGCCAACTTAGCACTTCGGGATATGGATGACTTCTCGCGCTGCCACCTGGAATAATTGATGGGTTCATAGGACGATTATGGAGACCAGCGCGGGAAGTGAGGTATAGCCATGGAATGATGGGGCCTCAACTGTCAAGACAGAGAAAAGGATGATGAGAGGTGAGAGAGGTGGCAGGGGATTGACATGAGTCACTAGGGATGTGCATAGAGACAGCAGGTGAATGGAAGAGGCAAGTTTAATGCGGTGAAAGGCTGACATGGAGGGAAAGGATACGTGGTGAGTGATAAATGGATGATGAGATGAGGGAGAGGCCATCTGGAAGTGTGAGAAAGAGGTGAACAATAACATATGGCGGCAAGGGAAAGGCGGGTAGAGAGATGACATGACAGGAGGTGGGCCCATGCAGTTTAAAGACAGGGCAGCTGAGAAAGTCAGGGCCGTGCCTGAGCCGTTGATCTGGGCTCCTCGATCATGGCCATTGGAAACTGCATATGGGATTCCGGAGCCCCCCCCTCCGCTTAAAGGTAGAAAGGCAGAGAGGGTCTGGAATGGTCTTCATCGCCGTTGATCTGAGCGTGCCGATCTGAGCCATTGGAGAGGTGCGCCCCCGATTCCGGACCCCCCCCTCCTGCTTAAAGGTAGAAAGGCAAGGGGGGTCCGGAATCCAATGTGCGCCGTCGATCTGAGCGCGCAAATCTGGACCGCCCGGTCTTGTTTGTTGCTTACCACGGGCGCGTTGTCGCCCGAAACTTTGGACAAGTGGGTTTTTACCCCTTCTTTTGTGTTCTAATCCCCCTATATAAGAAATATCGCTAACAGAACGCCATCGATGAAGAGGTCCCACGACTGTCGGAGAGAAATTTTACCAAAACATATATGGGATCCACAGAACCAACCTTTGGTAATGATTATAGGACTCTTGTTCATCCTAGCACCGCAGTAGATATGAATTCCACACATGCTCATTATGTATGGAGGACTTCATCGAGATGCAATCTTTATGAGTATTTCGAATCCTTTCGACAACCCTTTCATCCTCATGACCCTTCTGGTGAAACAGGACCATCCGGTCAAACCATGAATCACCCAGTTGATCAGGTCATTAACCCTATTGTTACGTCAACACAAGTCCATCTTAATGCTGGACTCATCACCTCTACTCATCTCCAAGGCACTTCAATCCCTACCCCTGTTTTTACAAGCTTTTACTCTACAACTCCACATGTTCCACATGATCCTGCTGGGACATCTTTTCATCCGAGAATGCAGACCTCTGCCAGCCAGCCATAACTGGTTGGAGGGAAACCACCATCTAATGAACCTTTCCCTCCTAGAGGACTACCATTCTATGGTGGGCCTACCCATCCTAAGGGAAAACCCCATTTTCATGCTCCTCCTGGAGGGCAACCTTCATTTTCCAGTCATACCCCGATCGTTAATCCACCGCTGGAAGGGGGGAACCCTTCATTTGCTGGAAACCCTTCATAATCCTGGGGAGTATCTTCAAGAGGAAATTTTATTCAACCCCACATTGGGGGGCACTCCTATCATAACCCACTAGGAGGAGTATCACATCCTATTCCTTCCGGAGCATCTTACGGACAACCTTATCCGGGCGGCATCCCAAACACCACCTAGAGTTCTCTGGGACCATAGCCTTATCCTCCTCATGGGTCTAATGTGTATCCGCCTCCGGGATCTACTCCTTACCATCCTCAAGGGAAAAATGTTTATCCTCCTTATGGGAAAGCAAATCACCGTGCCTATAATGCTCAGAACCCACTGGGTTATGCAAATGTTTCTCATCCATCATCAAATTCTACTTATCCTGGCTAGCAACAACCGTATGTAGGAGGGCCTAATGGTTACAACTATCCACCTAACCCAGTTTATGGTCCTACTAGTGTTCCTATGCCACACCAGTATCATCTGCAAATTAACCGACATCTACCTTTCCTTGCAACTCTAGATCTCCCAGACTTGTCTCGGTTAACTAATGATCCTATTTTTCATTCACCAGTTTGGCCAGTCATTCCAGTTAAACTTCCTTCTGATATTCTGAAATTTGATGGAAAATATGGCAAAGATCCAAAGAACCATCTGATGACTTTCCATTTGTGGTGTTTATCAAACTCCCTCATGGATGATTCTGTATGTTTGCATCTTTTCCAGCGAACACTTACAGGCTCAGTAGAAAAGTGGTATATTGAACTACCACGTGCTTCTTTTCATAATTTTAGTTCCCTTTCCATGTCTTTCCTCACACGCTTTCAACTACCTATTCACTATGAGATGGGTACTAAACCTTGACCTCCCTTCGTCAAACTGAATCCGTGCATATCTCTGACCATATTCATGAGTGGAGACGACGACGAAGGATGATCAAGGTAATCATTCCTGACATATTATTGGTGGAATGGTTTACTAAATCACTTTTACCCCCGATCGCTCACGATGTTGCTATGGGTGGCGTGGTCACTGAGGAAGAAGCCATCACTCGGGCTCAGTACTTAGATTTAGTTTATTCACAATCTGGTACTTTGTATGATTTTCTTCAGAATGCTTCTCGAGCTAATACCGATCCATCTAATCCATCATCCTCATCTTGTGCAGATGGTGTTATCGGTTCTGTCAAAACTCAATCTACTTCCCAATCGACCACACTCTCATCTACCTCCCCCCAAAATCAGATCTCTTAGGTGAATGCAGTTCAATCTACCCCTTCACAACAATCTGGAGGTAAGAAGAATCCAAAGAATAAATTTAAAAATACCAATAACAATGAACAACCAAAAAATCAAGCTCACACACCTACTACCGAAAAGAAACCACACCGGAAACTAAAATTCCCGTGTATCATTTGTGGTGACGATCACTACACTCGAGACTATCCACATCGCAACGAAGTGGCCAAAATTTTCCAAGGAAATTCACAACCCGCTGCACTTACTCAACCTTTTCCACATTAGCAATCCATGGTTGCTCAAACCCCCTCTCCTGGGGGCAGTTCTAGCCATCCTCATGATGAGGCCTCGTCGAGTGCACATATTTATATGTTTAATGGGATTAATTTGACCACTCTCTCTAAGACATACGACACATAAGGTAAACCTAACAAAGGAAAAGACACTAATGGTACTGGTACTTTACCGGATCAATCACCATCCTCCGTTAGTCTTCCATCAGTTAATCCTCCATCTAGACCACTTCAGATTGAGAAGCCCACATTCGACTCTATCTCATGTCCTCCTAAAAGAACTATACGCAAAGCTACCTTTAATCCTAGTTCACGTTCAGCCCAGAACTACAACATTGTTGAATATTTGGCTCAAGCACCGTGTGCTATGTCTACGTTAGAAGTTCTACAACTCTGCCCTAGTCAACGTAGAAAACTTTCTTTCCAATTTGATGTTGTTGTTCACAATCAACAAATCCACTGAACTATCTTGGATGAGGGAGACTCAACTTCTGTCATGTCTTTAGCATGTTGGAAAGGTTTAAAATCACCCGCACTCAACAAATCCCCAATGATGTTACGCACCTTCGATGGGTGAGGTTTTGATCCCCATGGGCTTTTATAGTCCCTTCCCGTCCAATTGGGTGGAAAAACTATTACTGTTGATGTCGAGGTGGTCGATGCTCCCCTCAATTACAACTTGTTACCTGGAAGAAGTTGGTTTTATGTTATGACTATCGTTGCCTCGTCGGTATTTCGATTTGTACAATTTCCTAATCAAGGAAAAATTGTCACTGTTGATCAGTTCGATTTTTGCACGACCGATGCTCGTGTTCCCGCTACGAAAAATATTCCTTTCTTGGGAGACCACAAGATCACGTATGAAATCATTGGTGTTGGATTAATGAAATATTCTAGCCTCATGGGTACCTTCCCTACACCACTTCCACTGACTACACATCATATTGCCACTGTCGATATGATTTCGACCACAGCTTATCAATATTTGGAATCATCTGACCCTTGGATTGTACCTAGTCCATTGGAATTCGATGTACTAAGTGACACCGTGCCACTTAGTCAAGCCGAAAAATCATACGTTTCTATCCAATACACTTCTCCCTCATCGGATGACCAACATCTACTGGCACCTGACGGTTCCTTGATGCAATCACGGTTGCGTTCCTTGTCGTTTGCGATCGATTACATTTCCCCAATTTTTCCCTCGGATGAATCTGTCATGGAAATGTTCCGAATTGACGAGCTACCTCAGGATGATAACCATCATTGATCCTCTTTTCTTCCCCCTCGTGAAGAAATTCTGGAAGATATACAGTCTATCTCCCCTCCTCATGTCGATTTTCTATCATCTCCCATACCTTCGACTTCCAATGATTTAGATTCGGTAGTTGACATGGTGATTTCTTCAGTAGGACTATTGGAGGCTGATCTCCTTACCCCTATCGCAGACCTCGACACGTGTTCCTTCTAGAGTGATTATCTTCCATCCAACAAAGATCTCTTGGAAGCCATGACCGAGTTTTGTCCCTTGACATGGTGTCCTTCCAAAGAATTATCCTCTTGGAAGCCATGATCAAGAAGAAGTAACAAGCATAGTTTCTCTTCTCTGTGGCAAGCTTGTTAACAAATGAAACAGAGGCTATGAGCATAGTTTCTCTTCTCTGTAGCAAGATCGCTAAAAAATGAAATAGAGTCTTTGAGCATAGTTTTCCTCTCTGTAGCAAGATCAGTAAAAAATGAAACAACAATCTGGGGATTGAACCTGGAACACTGAGCATAGTTCTTTTCCTGTGTCAATCTCGTTAAAAAATGAAATAGTCACCTCTCTTGAACCTTCTTTTCATCCACCCTCCTCCTTTTTCTCATCTAGTAGAGAAATTGGTGACAACCTCAAAGTTGGTGAATGAATTGAAGCTTGGAGGGCATGTCTCCAGCCTTTGATGATCATTCTGGAGTTAAACCACTAGCTTTCAATATGGGGGCATACCGAGCTTAGTCTTTGTTCTTTCTCGTGCTCGTAAATACATGAGAATTCATCTGGGTAAACTTTTATCTCTTTTTCGGACCTGTATGGATACACGAAAAAGGAACCCCATGGAGTCGTCTTTAAGCTCTTTTCAGACTCTTTAAACATGAAAAGATTGTCGAGTGATCTTGCTTCCTTTCCCACTCATTAAAAGGTTTGAAAGGGCATCTTTCGAGTGATAATTTATCTCTTTTTCGGCCTCGCGAGATCAACATTACAAAAAAGGACAACATTGGAGTCACCTTTAAGTTCTTTTCAAACTCTCTAAATATGAAAAACCACTGAGTTTACCTTCTCTAGACTCGTTAAAAAATCATACACTAAAGGGCCCATATGGGACTGAACTCTTAATTCTTCCAGTTCTCTAAACAAAGGAAGACGAACTTACCGAAGGTGATTTATATCGAGCATGTGCTACCCTCCTCAAGCTCGTTTAATTAAAAAGAGGTACTCGTCTATCTGGATGGGTGTTATAACCCTAATTTGCACCATACATGCTTACTTGGCATCAGGCCATCTTAGATCCCTTCTTTGCCAAAGCACTGCTAAACAACTCTTTAAAAAACCTCTTTTACAAGGGCCCACGTGCCTTACTCCATTACTGCACACGTGTACACGCTAGCTTCCCCAAAACAAACCGCGCGTACCTACAAAAGCACGAAAAAAGGAAAGTTGCCAACGGAACACACATCTTTGGGTGAGTTAACTGAAACTCTCGGCCATGCATGGCCGAGGGTTCATCCAAATACTTAGCTTCTTCTAGCCTATAAAAGAAGGGTTAGGGGTCCCATTTGGAAGAGGAGAATAAGAGTAAATAAATTGTACCCAATTGCACATTCCCATTGTCCCAACCCTTTATTCATCCTTTTGCAAAGAGAGATACAAAGAAAATAAGTTGGAGGACATTTGAAGAGGAGCCCAGGATCAAGTTTGTAGAGTAGTGGTCAGTCTCGACATTGTAAGTTGATTCATTAAAGTTAATAATAAAGAAATGATTTTCCCGTCCCACTATATGAGTTCTTCATAAGTTTAGTGAATATATGTTTGAATCTCTAACCCATTAATCTGTAGAACAAATGCATGTAGAGTTTGTTGCTTGTTTTGTACGCAGTTCAGTCTTGGGAGGATAGTTGCTAGCAAGCGATCAAGCGTGAAGAAGGATCAACATCAAACATCCAGAACAAGGTATGTTCGTTTAACCATGTATTTGCTTAAAAGAAATGGGGATTAAGTCTGGGACGACGGTAGAAAGTAGGATTCTTTCGATCTTATTTGCATGCATAATATAACCCTAAGTGCTAGTCCGTAGGGGGATTTCCCACCACAACAGAATTGGCGACCATACTAGGGAGGTCTCTAGGGTTCCTGAGAACATTTTTGGGTATTTTTAAAAGACTGGTTTTCTTTCCTTTTCTTTGAAGTTTCTGCAAAGTTTGAGCTGACAGAGATTGTGGTTTTCCATACCAGCTATCTCTATTTCTTTTCTCGACTATAACTTTTTTCGAGACCCACAGAGGTACACGCGACCTACATAAGGTCTGCACGTGTGTACTCGCACCCTACTTTCTTACAACCCACGTGTAAACGCTAGCTGAAGAAGTAATAGTAGCATGTATGATTCCAGAGAATTTTCGAGGCAATCATCCTCTTCCTTGTTAGAATCATTCATTCTCAGGGGTTTTCTGGAACTCTTTCTAGTCTTGGTTGTTTGCAGTCTATAGCTTAGGGTTCATCTCAGATTGGTTTGTTTTACGAATTTTTTCCTTACATTGTTTTCATTTTTATGTTAAAGAAAGTGTCTAAGACTTCAAGAGATCCTATATCTCAATATCAGTGGTCTCTTCCTGGTTTGGATTATCTATTTTTAATTGTTTCAGAGTTTTAGAGATACATGCAGCCTGTATAAGGCCAGCATGCATGTACACGCCCTCTGGCTCTATGCAGCTCACGTGCACATGCTTGTTGTTGAATTGTCAGGATAGTTTTTTTTTAGGGTGAGGCAGTCATCCTTTCCCTTGACAAGAGTTATACCTCTCAGGTTTTTGAATCTCTATCCCAACAGTCAATAGCTTAGGGTTGATCTTAGCCATAGCTTTCTTTTTTCGTTTAAAAAAGTTTTCATAAAAATTTTCTTTAGGGTTTTTAGACAAGTGTGAGAGTCATTTTTTAAGTTGCTAGTGTGTGATTTATTGCAGTGATTCTTTGCGATCTGTGATTAGGCCAAAAAAAATTCTTGGTTTTTGACTTGTTGATATTTTTCATTTTTGATTTGTGAGCATTCAAATAAAAAAAAATCTTTCATTTCTTTGATTGGTTGAAAAGTGTTGTTTTGCATTAGTAACCAGGGAAAAGTCTTTACTTTCTTAAGTTCTTGATAGTTTACTTAGATTTTAAGTAGCTCGTAGTCGAGTGAAATCCTGCTTTAAGTTTGTTGTTCAAAAGATCTTAGAAAATTCTTTAAATTTTTATTTTTTTTGAAACGTTGTTGAAAATTTGCGTTCAGTAAAGGTTTTTGTTTCCAGCTTTCTGTTCATTTTTACTTTCGTCTTTCAAACATCACTAGTTTCAATTTCATACCCCTTGATATAATGTAAGCCATAAAATTAACGCTAAAATCTAAAATTCATTAGACTTTTATGTTTGTAGGGTTAACCAACTAGTTCAAGATTAGGGCCTTGGATTATGTTGGAGAGGAAACTCTTCAAGGCCATTAAAATCAAACATTGGAGTCTAAGTTAGGGAGTGTCCAAGTCCAGTATCATGAAATTTATCTGGGACCCCCCTCTAACACAGGGGATAAACACAAGGTCGTGTGCAGAAAGGTAGCGGAGATAACCCCTCCAAAGCTAGACCAATTGTAGTTGAGAACACATATAAAGGACTTGTCTTGGGATTCCATCGATTGCATTTTCCATGGATATTTGTGGGTCTAAAATCCATTCGAGGTCCTCAGTTGTCTTCCATACCACTCACTCTTGATACCCTTGGCAGGTTTCGAGCTCAATATCCTGCTCATTGTGGTCTACCCAACTTTCAACTGTACCCGCCTGGTGACTGTTCGCGCATTGGCAACCTAGTTGCCTATCTTTTTTAAAGACATACATGGGTGATTGAGGGGGTATAGTATGGTACCTAAGACAAACATCGGGCCATGCTTTGCAGAGTATACCCGAAGGGTTCTTCTATTTTTGAGTTGCACTTGCACCGGTAAGTTGCTCTAGTGTTGGTTGTTGTAACTGTTCTTCCAATTAATTTAGTGTTTGCCTGTCTTATCTTATAGGGACTTTTTTAGTGTGTGTTGTCTTTGAATAGTTAGACTACCCTAGAGTGTCTTTGATCTTCTCACACAGTGGAGGATAATGAGCTCCGCTGGTCACGAAGGCTTCTTGGCCTGCCGCCGGTTACACTAGAGCCACCCCCTCCACCACTAAGGTGAAAACTAGACCAACAAGGGTCTTTTAAAGCAACCGGGTCATAAGAAATTGTGCCCAACCAAAATCCAGAGGAATCGACCATTTTAGACCTTGGAGTGAAAGCTTTTGGTTTTGTTGAAACCTCCACCACTGATATTTCGACAACCACCATTGTATCGATTCATCCTTTCGAGTGTCAGACAGTGTTGCACACAGCAATGGAAACAAATGTTGTTACTCCTTCTAGGAATTCTTCAATTCCCACTACGGTTGTCACGATAGGAGAGTTTACACCTCCTAACCCACCATCACCGGTCTGAGCCACTATGGTCTCGACCGCCTCTACATTTCACAGTGGTCCTATCCCGTCTTTGACGGTGGCCACAACCCCTTTCACACCAAGTGCGAAAGGCCCTCCGTTCTCATACGGGATGCCTAGTTCAGGTACAAGTCATGTACTTTCCTACTCCACTTCACAGAATTTAAGTCTGGGGGCAGGGAACACTAACGCTCCTTTGCAAGGACACATGGGGGGTACTCCTACTCCTTTTAATTCTTTCCCTTATGGGGCAGGTCATATACCTCATTCATCCCCTTCACTCAGTGGCACGCATCAGCAATTCGTCAGACCACCTGCACACCATAGTTTACTTGGAGAGGGGAGTCAAGGACCACCTTCACATAATATGCCCGTAAGTTCGACACCATTTTCTTTGTTTGGTGCATTTGGTAACAACACCTTCTTGTCATCTACTTCCCAACTGGGGGCAACCTTGGTTTCAGACAACCTATTCCTATGCAGGGTACTATTCCTGCATAGGGGGCACACCCAGGAACTTCTTCTGCATCAGGGCCTTGGAATTCTTGGCAGGGATCTGTTCCCTCATCAGGAATGTCGATCTGGGGTAATTCTTTTCACAATCAATGGAACCCTAAACAAAGCACTATGCCTATCCCCACGGGACCGACATGAGGCAATCCTTCCCAAAGTCTTTCAAATGTAATGCATGCCCAACCATCTATGTCCTATTTTGGAAATCACCCGATGATGTCTCCTCACACGCAAAATCCATACATTGGATATGGCCATGGTTTTTACCAGAACCCAGGTCAGCAGCCAAACTTTTCCTGG
The DNA here is from genome assembly GCA_010110895.2 of Picea sitchensis. NCBI lineage: Eukaryota > Viridiplantae > Streptophyta > Pinopsida > Pinales > Pinaceae > Picea > Picea sitchensis. The sequence goes on from SNQJ01S0030798.1 coordinate 96,954, forward strand.
CAACCTATTGCCAGTCAAACTCCAGGCCCCTTCTTCCCAGGTTATCACCAACAACCCAAACTACCCTTCCTGGTAACCTTGCATTTGGCAGAATTGACAAGGTTGTTGAATGACCCTATCTGTCACGATCTGTGATGGCCTTCTATGTCGACAAACTTGCCTTCAGACATCCCAAAGTTCGAAGCCAATCCTAACGAAGATCCAGGAGATCATGTGACTACCTTCCATCTTTGGTGCTCATCTAACTCGTTGAAAGACGACTCTGTACAATTGTGATTGTTTCAATGTACTCTCATTGGGAGTGCCGCGAAATGGTACATTGAGCTCGATCGCTCAAGATACTCTTCCTTCAGTGAACTGGAGATGGATTTCCTTAACAATTTTTAGTTACCTGTGAGATACAATGCTGGCACCGAATTGCTGGCCAATTTCTCATAAACAAAAGTGGACCATATCTCTGATCACATCCAAGAATGGAGACGCCAAAAGAGTTTAATTAAGGTACCAGTCCCACTAGCATTCCTGCTCGAGTGATTCCTTCAGTCTTTGGTCCCACAGTTGTCCAAAGACGTCGCGACATCGAGAGTATTTTTCGAAGAAGACGCCATCATGAGAGCTCAACAACTTGAGCTAATATATTCTCAGTCTTGTTTATTATACAAGATCTTTCCAGATGCACCACGCTCAATAATTGATAACACCAGACAGAGAGCTGGACCACATGCCGACAATATTGTTGGTTCAGAACAAACAAATCCTTTTGAGCAATTGACGAAGCAGTTGCAACAATTGTCTATACAACACACAATGACCAACCAAACTACTTTGGCTACTCCCCCTATCAAAATGTTAGATGTACACACAGTGCAATCGACTAATCCAAAGGCCACCTAGTAGCCTGAAGGAAAGAAAAAACAACAAAATAAGGGTAAGGGGGATAATAAACCTACCCATAATGCTAGCAGGGACAAAACTGAGAAACAGAAGGCGAGGTATCCATGCAACTTATGCGTGGAAGACCACCCGACCCATCTATGTCCTTGGCTTGCAGAATCCCAAAATTTTGTGATCTGGCAACAACATGCTATGTTAACCAATCCATTTCAACATGGGAAAAATCTAACCCAAGCCTCTGCAAGCATGGAAGGGGGCAGCCAGGGACCCTCTCCATCTTCGAACAACCCTACATCTGTGAATGTATATATGGTGAAGGGTGATGCTTTTATATCGACTAGAGTGCATGACTATAGTAAACCAAGCACTTCTGAGAAGGGAAAAGAATCCAAACTCCCATCTCTTCCTCTACAGATTGAGAAGACGTTGGGCGAAACAATAACATGCATCCCCAAAGGTGCGTTCAAAAAAGCTTCTCACAACCCCAACGCAAGGGCCACCCAAAACTATTCTGTGGTGGAAGATTTATCACAAACCCCTTGTGCAATGTCCGCTTGGAGGTCCTCCAAATATTCCCTTCCCAGAGGAAAGCCTTGTTAACCGCTTTAGGATCTACCAAGACTTGAAATCCGAGTACAATCATGCTAGATACAACCGACCTAAAACCTCATCTGCCTTACCACATAGCATTTCAGATAGTGGTGGCTTATCCCATGAAAAATTTTACTCGAAATATCTTTCGTATGGTGGTTGATGAGGGAGCCTCGACATGCTTTATGTCATTGGCATGTTGGAAGGCTATTGTCCAACCCGTTTTGTCTCTGTCACCTACTCTCCTCACTACTTTCCATGGTCGTTCGTTCCGACCACATGGCATCATTCCCTCTTTCCTCGTGTAGTTAGGAGGGAAGACCGTGTGTGTTGAGGTAGAGGTAGTCGATGCACCCCTCGACTATAACCTCTTGTTAGGAAGGAGTTGGAATTATGCCATGCAAGCTGTGGTTGCTACAGTTTTCCAGGTCTTGTTTTTCACACACGAGGGCCATATAGTGACCATCGATCAATTGTCTTTCTCCAGACCTAAGCCTTCATTGGGGGCATCCATGGTCCCGATGATTTATAATCCTCAACCAGGTGTCGTCAACGTAGGGGTTGGTTTGTGCCCATCTTTGATGGGTACCTTCGATTACCCACCCCCTCAAGGCGA
>SNQJ01S0030798.1:99104-145971 GCA_010110895.2 Picea sitchensis
CTTTGATGGGTACCTTCGATTACCCACCCCCTCAAGGCGATATCAAGTTTATATCCAATCACCATAAGGTTAAGATTTTTCAAGTTTCGTCGTTCTGCACGACTTACTTCAATGATCTGTGGATACTTCCTTCCCCATCCACCACGATGGATGGGATAGGGCACCCAAGCATTTCCATTCCCTTGTCCACAGTTGAAGTAGCGTACTCTTTAGTCCAGCAAGCTTCAGCCAACATAGATCCAACTCCTGCACAAGATTTCGAGCCACTTCTAGAGCCTATTTGGGCTCAAGGTTCTCTCGCTGACACCGATTCATTAGACTTAGTCTTGCCCTCCGACGAAGCAGTAAATGAAGCAATGACTAGTTTGGACAAACCCTTGGGTGATCTTCATCACAGATCATACTTCCTCCCAGAGTTAAGCATAATCAAAGTAGGGGAATTCACTTTGACTATGACAGGAGATAGGTCTTGTCCTATTAATCCCTTAGCTACACACGAGGTCTATGCTGAGGGTAATATGGCAACCATCGCTGAAACCATATCGATAAATATCTCCAGAACCCATGGTGTCATAGACAATCTTTTCGTCGGAGCATACTGCTTCCCCGAGGAGATACCCGACCTCGACCCACAAAGTATCAATCATGAGCTAACTTTGTTGTTTTTCAAGATCGCTTTGAGATCTGAAAGAAACATCCGATGAGACTGCATTTATGATTTTCTATCTCGTCCAGATTAAATGAGAAAAGTAACCTCTACGAGTCTTCTTTTAAGCCCTTTTCAGACCCTCTAAACATGAAAATATTGACGAGCAATCTTGTGGCCTTTCATGCTCGTTAAACTGAAATTTGAAGTCACGTTTGTCCGATGGTAGTTTACCCCTTTTTCGATCTGGATGGTCAACTGTACGAACAAAGGTATACTCTATGGAACTTTAGTTCTCTAGAAGAGTACTCCCAGGTATCATTTTAACCCTTTTTCGAGCCTGGGGGACTAAATTTACAAAAAAGGAACCCCTATGGAGTCCATAGTTAAGCTCTTTTCAGACTCCCTAAAATAGAAAAGATTGCCGAGTGACCTTATTCTTTCACACTCATTAAATTGGTCCAAAAGAACATTCCTAATGGAGTCCATAGTTAAGCTTTTTTCAAACTCCTTAAAAATGAAAAAATGGCTGAGTGATCTTGTCTTTCTCACACTCGTTAAAATGGTTTTGAAAAAATGTCTTGTCAGTGCTAGTTTATCCCTTTTTTGAACCGACTAGACTATCTTTGAAAAAGGTACCCCAATGGAGTCTCCTTTTATGTTTTTTCAGACTCTCTAAATATGAAAAACCACCCAACTTACCTTCTTTGGGCTCGTTAAACTTACATCGAAGGAAGTTACCATTGTTTGTTTTGTTAACCATGTTCCCATACCTTATATGCCAGCCTTGTAGCACTTTGCTTCTGCGTCTTAACACCCTTGGCCCCCGAAGGATTTTTTCCAAGTAACATTAATCTGAACATCAGTCTTGTCCTTGCACTTTGAACTTGTATGTTTGTAACACTTGTTCCTCCATTGTAACGTAACATTCCTTTATTCTTTTTTCCAAAATTATTGAAAAAGACAAAAAAAAATCAAATATACCCCAAAAAGAGGAAGGGAAAAGTATTTTCTTTATTGGCAGCATAATGAGTCACCCTTGGATAAAGCACATCTTTCTGTTTGTTCGTCAAACTATGGGATGTAATATGACCTTAGGAAGTTGTTCTCACTACATAGAGTTGTGTCCTCCTCCGTTTGGTTATTCTTCCAAACATATGGAGAGTTTGCGTTGCCTCCTGCTTTGTAAAATTATGATTAATTCCATGTTGCCTAAGTCTCATCATTTGTCGTGCTATTGTCCAATGGAAGTTGCTACCAAGCCTGAGTCAGCCCCTCTACAATTTGTCTCTTGCCCTCATACCTAGCCATCCTAAACATCCAATCAAGTCTTTGCTCGAAATCAATGAAGCCTTCAGTCTGATAATCAAGATTCTCTAGTCCATGATCGACGAGTCGTCGAAGACCTCTGGGTAGTGAATTTGTACACTCATATTACACTCCTACCCAAGTTTTGAAGATTTTGAAGTTGTTGCTCGAGCTCTGAAGACCTCATCTCTAGCCATCAGACCATATCAACTTCTAGAAGATGGATACTTTATATGTATATGTTTTTGATTTCAAGATGTAGCTCTGATGTGTATTGTTCGTGGCTACCCTTTATATAGTTATTTGACATGGATGTACAGTGTATTTGATTGGTAGCCATGATTGTATTCTATCCCGAGCATGGGTATGCCCGCCCTGGTGAGACATTTTTTATTTTGCAGACGACGCCTCCCGGTTCCTAGTCCCTGGGCTCACTTGCTTAGCACATCAGTAAAGATCGGTAATGTATTTTGTCCATCAGATGCTATTCTGACCTCACACATTATGGGGCATCTGTTATAACCCTAATTTTCACCATACATGCTTACTTGACATCAGGCCATCTCAGATCCCTTCTTTGCCAAAGCACTACTAAACAACTCTTTAAAAAACCTCTTTTACAAGGGCCCACGTGCCCTACTTCATTACTACACATGTGTACACGCTAGCTGCCCCAAAACAACCCACATGTACCTACAAAAGCATGAAAAATGGAAAGTTGTCGATGGAACACAGAGCTTTGGGTGAGTTAACTGAAACTCCCAGCCATGCATGGCCAAGGGTTCATCCAAATACCTAGCTTCTTCTAGCCTATAAAGGAAGGGTTAGGGGTCCCACTTGGAAGAGGAGAATAAGAGTAAAGAAACCCTACCCAATTGCACATTCCCATTGTCCCAACCCTTTAGCCATCCTTGTGCAAAGAGAGATACAAAGAAAAACAGTTGGAGGACATTTGAAGAGGAGCCCAGGATCAGGTTCACGGAGCAGTGGCTGGTCTCAACATTGTAAGTTGATTCATTAAAGTTAATAATAAAGAAATGATTTTCCCGTCCCACTATATGAGTTATTCATAAGTTTAGTGAATATATGTTTGAATCTCTAACCCATTAATCTGTAGAACAAATGCATGTAGAGTTTGTTGCTTGTTTTGTACATAGTTCAGTCTTGGGAGGATAGCTTCTAGCAAGTGATCAAGTGTGAAGAAGGATTGACATCGAACATCCGGAACAAGGTATGTTCGTTTAACCATATATTTTCTTAAAAGAAATGGGGATTAAGTCTGGGATGAAGGTAGAAATTAGGATTCTTTCGGTCTTATTTGCATGCATAATATAACCCTAAGTGCTAGTCCATAGGGGGATTTCCCACCACAAAAATGGGGGAAAAAATTGAAGGAAGCAAGCCAAGCAGTATTTGAGAACATTACTATTTTCTTGTAACTCTTAGAGTCGCCCTTGAACACGACACCTTCTCATTACTCTCATATTAATCCGTTGAACCTCTACACTGGACCAATCCTCTGAGTTTTTATTACTCCTTTGGGTCACCCGACGAAAGTCACAGTATCCACTGCATCATCGTGTTTTGGTCCATGTCATTTTTATGTTGTTGTGCCTCAGTGTTGAAGGGAAGTATCTGCCTCGAGAGTCAGCCATCACAAATATCTTGTTTCAATACCCGTGTCAGTCCATGTTCATTTGATCTACCAATTACATTTCTGTGTCTATTTTGTGTCATTGATGGGGGATATATCAAGGACCTCCTTCGACGAGTCTATTCCTGTCGACTTCAACACATTATACAGGAACTAGACTTAGAAACCAGTCAGTACTTTGGGACCTACATGCCTCAATGGCAGACCTCCTCACGTTCGATAGTGGGTTTCCTTCATTGACCTCTGATCAGATGATTCCACGGATGTTCGACTTCATCTCATCCATTCACATTTGTTGGAATGTACTAGAGTACCTTGGGAATCATTGACATCAATGGTGATCTCCCTCACGCTTGTTAACGATTTACATCATTGACCGGTAATCAAGTGGTTTCTTCCATGTTCGACATCAAGACATCTATTCACATGGTTAGATTCGTACTACATCAGGATCGGTAAGAGTACCCTGGGTTGAGTGATCACTCTGATATGTACTTTTCCCAGGTTGCGAGGGAGTTTCTCTTGAACATTGACACATATGTTGTTACATAGATCCACTTTGTATTGGTCGTGGCTATGTCTTGTCATCTCATAGTTCCATTGTGTATTCATTGTGGCTACGATCAGTTCGGTTCATGGGAGTATAGATCCACAGTGTATCTTCAGTGGCTATACCTTTTTGTCAATATAAGTATGGATCGACAATGTATTTTATGGCGGCCATATCTTGCAAGGCTTTATCACCCAAGCATAGGTATGCCTGCCTTGGGTTTGAAACATGTCATAATATTTGTTGGATGTTTGTGTGCAGCTTCTATCAAGTTCTCTGTGTCTATACCCTTGCTTTAAATATTTGTAAAGTGTTTCGTCCATCATTCTCTCTTCTAACCTCACACTATAGGAGGCATTCTGTTACACATGAAATTTGCACACCTAGGTACCTCGCCCTAAGTGTCGTAAAGTGTCATATAAGTGCCTCATACACCTTGACACCATCGAATAACCTATGTCATAATCCCTAGTCAATGTGGAGGAGGGATATATTACATGAAGGAAAAAATACCAAGTACACATGAATTATTATTAATATTCATGGAAAATAAATTGATTAAGTTTGAGAATTAAGTGCACATGAATTATTATTAATATTCATGGAAAATAAATTAATAAAGTGTGAGAATCCACCTCACATTTGGCTTCCTATTTTTTAGGGAAGGTGGAGGATCTCATGGATGGTTGAAATATTTCCTCCTTAAAATCCTTGAGAGATATTTCCTCCCAAAAATCCTTAAGAGATATTTTCTCCCTAAATATCTTAGAGATCCCTTTCTTAGTGGATCTAATAAGAGATCCTCTCCATGGTGGTTAAACCTCCAAATCCTATATCATGAGGGATTTCCATGGAGGAGAGGGGAGAGAGGAGTTTAGAGATACCAAACTTAAGATCTCATGAGAAGTGGAGGAGAATAATCAGTGAAAGTATTGCCATTCTGATTGTGGAGCTTTTGAGCAAGGGTTGGACAAGGAGAGCTTGATGAAGTCATTTCACTCACATCTATGGCTGCAAGTATTCTTCATTGTTGTTCTCATTAATACAATCAATGCTTGGCATGTTTCTTTCAAACTTGTACTTGTTCCATATAAGTTTGTCTGCAGTAGATGGATCTATGTTTTAGCTAATATCAGTAGATTAGGAAGTCTTTTTTACTTTTGTTTGTCTTGCAAGACCTACTAAGGAGCTCAAGATCGAAGCCCATCCTAGACCTTGTAGGGACAAACGATGTTCATAAGGTACACACCTTCCTCCTTATATTTTGTTCATCAGCTTGTTTAGATCCAAAAGGAAGTCAGTGTCCATGTTAATCACCTTCTGTCTTAGAGTTAAGGGTCTATCTCTCAAGAGGATATCTACATGTCCATAGGGATATTTTCCTACAACAACAATATGCCCCAATACTTTTCCCTCCTTCATGGAAAACAATGATTTTTTTTGGATTCAAAGAGAGACCAAATTTTCTACATTTCAAGAAAACCCTTTTTAAATGATCATAGTGTTCTTTATAAGATTCAGAGAACATTTTTATGTCATCTAAATAGATAACAACAAAATTTTCCTTCTCTCCAATAAATTCTTTGTCCATATCTTGTTGAAAGGTCACCCCTACGTTCATCAAACCAAAGGGCATCTTAGCGTAAATGAATGTACCCCAAGAAGTAGTAAAGGATGTCTTCTCTCTATATTATGGAAAAAAAGAGATCTGATTGTAGCCATAAAAACCATCAATCATGGACATCCTGGCCGCACCCGTCACCCTCTGAAATATGTGCTCCATCTTGGGTAAAGGGTAATTATCCTTTTTAGAACTTCTGTTCAGATTCCTGAAATCGACACAAAGTTTGATTTCTCCATTATTTTTTCTCACTGGGACCAAGTTGGCTACCCATTCAGAATACCTCAAAGGAATAATAATTTTAGCATCCAAAATCTTTTTCACCTATTTCTCCATGACAGGAAGCAACATATGATTTACTTGTCTCAATGTTTTCTTGAAGGGTTTGGTCTCTTCCTTTAAGGGGATCTTGTGTTCTATAATGCTAGTGTCATAAGTTTTGAGATCTTCATAAGTCCAAGCGCATACATCAGAAAATTACTTTAACAACTCAATGTATTCTGCCCTCTGCTCTCTTGATAAGCTGCTTTACAACTTGACATATTTTGGATACTTTTTTGTGCCCAAATTGCACTCGGTTATATCAACATCATCAGTGGACACTTTCTCCTCTACTGCCACATCATTTCCGTCAAATAATGTTTCCAAAGGAACTAGTCCTTTTGGAATGTGGTTGCTAGGTAGCTGTACAATATGATGATTAGCAATTTTATTAAGGAAAACATCAGCATGAGGATTAATTTCAGAATCATGATCCTGATAAAAGTGTAATGCAGAAAACTCATCAATAGTCTCAAGGAATTTTTTAAGTTCTAGATCATCTTCAAACACCTTACAATATTTGACATTGTTCAGTATAGAAGGCCTGTATTTGACTTCTACATCATACTTGAGTTTAGGTGGTAAGGGGACTCTAAAATTTCTTGTTGATACAACCAAAGAATCAGCCATGGTATTTTCTTCTCTAGGAATAAATGAAATGTTAAAAGATGAAAAAACACTATCCAACAAGTCCCACACTTCATTTCTATAAGACTTGAGCCTAGGGTGCTTAGTCCGGTAAATATTTTTTATCTGATGGACTATCAATTCAACATCCGTAAATACTGATAGATCTTATATTCCCATGTCTTTAGCAGCCCTCAATCCCAAGACAAGAGCTTCATATTCTGCCACATTATTAGTAGTTTCAAATTCTAGCTCGTATGACATAAATATAGTCTCTTGAGAAGGTGAAACAAATACCACTCCAACACCAACACCTTCCCTAGAAGAGGCTCCATCAAAGAACATCTTCCAAAGAGAGGTGGTTGGAGGGGAATCTTCACAAAATACAATGGGTTGTTTTCTGATTTCAAGAGGAGGTTCAGGGGTATCGGTGAGCTGCAAGATGTTGGATCCCAAATAAATATCAAGAGAAAAAATAGGATGATCTTTGGGGTTTGCTTCATCACTAATAATGTAAGCCAAATGAGCTTCCCTGTAAAGTATTCTATGCTCCCCCCCAAACACAGGAATGGTAGCATATGATAGATCCATATGAAAGGTTCCCCCAAGTATTTTGATCCAAGATCTTGACAAGAGCATGCCAAACTTGGGGGGAACATCAGCCACCATGATATCCATGACTGTGCTTTTCATGGGAAGCTGAAATAAGGTCACAACCACATCCTTAATGACCCCAAGACACTTCACCTTCCTAGAGTCAAAATAATGTAAGTCATGGTAGGTCTTTGTGATTTCTAACCCAAGTTCATCCATAATGGTTTTTTGCATGAGGATGTGGGATGCCCCTGAATCCATCAAACAATTATGCAACACCTTATCATGTATATTTAGTGATATATACAAGGGAGGGAAAAAATCATGTCTATATTATATCAATGGGCCCAAGATAACTATTGGTTTTTCATCTTGTAGATTTACTGAATCAGTGGCACTTGGAGAGGCTTTGGGCTGTACATTTTGGAGATATATTTTTTAAATTCATCATTTTTTATCAATTCCAAAAAAGGTACAGGGATCTTGATTTTTTGGATCTCATTCTAAAAGCCAGGGGTAGGATTTCTGACCGGAACTTGGGGACTTTGAGTGTCTTTTTCTTGACTGCTAACTATCACAACCTTGGTAGAATTTTCTTTTTGAGCAGGTTGATTAGAAGCATCATTTTTTTCCTTATTCTTTTTAGATCTCAAATTATATCTATTAGGAATTTCTTTTTCTTTCTCTCTGTTACTTAATTTATTTATTTGAATATCCATCAAGGATTGCTCCTATGCATATTGAGTCAAGTGAGGGGATGGGGATGTGTCCCCTAAGCAATGAATCTCAGGATCAGATTCTTCCTCCTCTCCTTCTTCATCAGCAACCAGGTTGTTCTGTAAGGGATTTTTCACCTTTTGATCATCTCTCTCTCTATTTCTAGGATCTTTTGGAAGGATTTGGGGAGCATTATTCGGTCTCCTAAAGTTACCTCTGTTATTAGTATTTTGAGTATTTTCGTAGGTCTGCTTTCCTTCCAGTTTTAACTTCTCAATCTCAATACAAAGGGATTTTACTAATTTGGTAAGTTCATCTACTTGAGAGTGGACAACATGGGAGTCAGAAGTTGAAGCTTCAACTCTGTTTTTTCTCCTATCTCTATTAGAGTTTCCCCTGAGTTTATCAGATGCCACTATGTTGGATTCTACCTCCAAGGCTGCATCTTGCATATGGGCTAAGGAGGTTGATCTTCTTTCTCTCAATAGAAGGCAAAACTCAGGGTCAAAGGCACTGACATAAGTGATTTTTGCATAGGTTTCTATGGGTTTTATTTCATCAGGAATCTTATTGTACATTTTGTTAAATCTTTTAGAGAAGTCAGAGATAGACTCTCCCTCTTTCCTTTTTAGGGATCCAAATTCAGTGATATAGTACAAGAAGCCCTTTTTGTCCCCCTAGTGCCTCAAAAAGGACTCATCTAGTGACTCAATGCCAGTAATGGATCCAGGGTCCAAACCCCTAAACCACTGCCTAGCCTCACAAAAATGGATTTGGATGAAGACTCTCATCCACACATCCTCATTTTCAATGTTTTGATTGTCTACATAGCTGTAGAAGGCAACAAGATGTTCTTTAGCAGTTATATCTTCTTCTCCCATGAATTTTGGCATGTATTTTAAATAATCTCCAGGAGGGAGATCATTCACTGGATGAGGTAAGACAAGAGGGTCATATCTTGCAGCTACTATGGAATCCATCCTATTTGCAGGGGGGTTAGCACCTACCATGGGATTTTTAACTCTTGGTGAACAAAGAGGATAAGTGAACTTGACCGTGTGAAGTTTAGGAGAAAAAGGAATGTATGAAGGGTAAATTTCAGTTTTCACAACAGAAGGCTGAGTCTTGGAAGAATATGGTAAAGTCTGTAAAGGGTATGAGGTTTCCTTTTCTTTGGAAGCATAAATTTTAACAGGAGGAGAGGTAGCAAAGCCTGAAGTAGGAAACTCTTCAAGACTCTCGAGACTAAAATGCTTTACAATGTCAGGGGAAGAAATAATTTCAAAGATTTCTTCTTTCAAATCAGTTTCAAAAGAGGAATATTCAATAGGAAAGTTTTGAAAATCAAGATTCTTAGATACTTCAGTAGAAGGTAAAGAAGGATTACTTGATATAACAACTGGATTATTAAGAGTGGAATCAGGCAATTGACCAGAAGCACTTGTAGCAACAAAAGAAAAAATTTCTTGGGAAGCATTTCCCTTCTTGATGATATTCTTTGGGTCAGCCTCAGGTGGAACCAAAGGTAGTTGTGGATTTGATCTCGTATGTCTACCTTTAGGTGCTAGAGCTGAAACAATGGAGTCGCCAGGTGCAAACTATAATCTTCAAGATACTAAGTTCCAATGCACCTTCGGAACTAGTAAGCTTTGTCATTCAATCCTAGGGAAATGTCTTCAAATCGTTCCCCGACAATGGCTCCAAGAATGTTAGCACTAGGAATCACCTTCAGTTTGCATGGAAGGCAAGCCCAGTACCGATTAGGTTATATGTAAATGTAAAATAGTTTTTTAAGGGGTCAAATGGATAAGACTCAAGATGATAATGTTCCAACTCATAAATCAAGGCTAGCATGCATGATCAATCAAGGTCTTGGATAACTACAATCAGTAAGTGAGAGTAAATTTGAACAAAGGGAAGACTTCAGTGAGAGGAATGTAGAGGTTTCTATAAACATCAAGTCTGCAGACAACTTGAGGAAGAAAAACTCTTAACACAAGATATTCTTGAGTTCAAAGTTTAAGGACACTAAAGAAACATAATAATAATATTATAATCAAACATACATCATAATATCACCAAACAACTTGTGTGAATCATTTAAATCATGAACACTTTAACATCACAAGCAAATAAGTTGGAATAAGAAGTTGATTTCTATTAACCAAGATGTCTCAAATCAAGTACATAACCAGTTCACAGTAACTTCATCAAAATATTACAGTATAAGGGATCCTAGCTCAATCATTCGAACCTACTAAAGAATTTCATCTATCTATTTATAACAAAAAAGGAGGCAACAACTAGAGGTACGAGCTGGCCTTCTTCCCATGAAAATCTCTAAGAAGTTATTTCATCTAACAACTTAACTAACAACTAATGCTATAAAATGGGAAAATGTTGGTCACTAATCCAACCAATCTTTGAACTAAATAGATCCCCCTTTCATGCACAACTCCTTGTTTTCCAAGTGTCCTTCAGGGGCATGTTGATGTTATCACGCTAATAGTTGTTGTCTCTGCAATTCTCCCCATCATCAACTATTCATAAATATGCTCGCTTGACTCTCCTTGATTCATGGTATCTATTGGTAGCATCATTTGGTAGCGCACTTTATAGAACCTTTACCAAATTTCATGTGAAACTATAGCGCAACCTCAAAAATAGGCAAGTAGAAAAGGTAGGGCCAAGCCTTCGTGTATTCTGTGAAAATTTCAGTCTCTACCAAAATTTTGGTAGAGATTTTTGGTAGCACCATCTTGGTGTCTCTTTGTGTAGAATTTGGTTTCTGCCAGAATTTTGGTAGCACCCTCCTGTATATCTTGTCAAAATTTCGGTAGCGCCTGTCTATGTATCCTGTCAAACTTTCGGTATCGCAATCACAATTCACAGCATCTTCACTTGAACATGTGAAGAATGGGTAGAAAACTTGGGTATTATGAACACCATTAGTCTTAGGTGATTCGATAGCGTTATAGGCAACATAGTGGTGGAGCATCAAAATAGACTATTCTGTAGCACCATAGCACTACAGAATGTATGCACTACTACTGTTGAAGGGATTAATTCTTTGTGAAAACACAAAACTCTCAACAGTAAGTACTAGAAGTTTGTATAGCCTGTATAGGTGGAAGATGTAGTGTTTCCTCAATTTCTTATCTTTGCAAAAAGGGGTCATCTTCAAAAATGGATCTCACATTTCACTAGTTACTTCATTAACCTGACGCTCCTTCTCAGAGAAGGAGGACTTCCCTTTGGCACAAAAATATTCTTCCCTTTAGCAATGGAAAGCTTATTCACTGGAGCTATGCTCTCCTTGGCTGTTGGTTTGTCCTTTTCAATAGCAGCTTCAACCAATACCTACAAGTTCCTTTGAGCCATTTCATCTTGGAAATGTTGCAACTCTTTTTTGAGCCTTATGTTCTGAGAATGAAAGTATTTGTTCTGCCTATAAAGGTTTTTGAGCTGCCTATGGAGAGGCTGGGCCTTTCCTACTGCAAACCTTGCTAGGTCAAGAGTGTGGCTATAGCCATCCATGAGTTATTTCATCTTAACTCTGTCAGACATGGCTTAAGATTTCAAATGAGCCACCTCCTTCCTAGCATCCCTGAGTTTCTTGATTAATATTTTGAACGTATGGCTTCCAGGTGGAGTAGTGATGTGAATAGTCTCAACATGATTTTTCATAGTTTCCTCTTCCTACTACATAGGAATTGATTTTTCTCTCTCATCAGTCTTCTTGATGCTTTTGCATTTATCTTTCTTATTATGTACAGGGATTTCTTCTTTCTTCTCCACAGGCTTTCCAATGTCTTGGCCCTTATCTTTCTTCTTCTTTAAGATAGAGAGTTTTGCTAGGGACTGTTGTTCAACAACCTCTTTAGGAGTTGATGATCTTGTGAAAGGATTTATAACCTTGATGTTGGATTTTGAAGGAGATGAGGAGAAGTGTAGCTTCTTCCCTTTATTTGATGTATTTTTAGTATAAGAAGGGGCTTCTTATAACTCTAGTGGAGGAGCAGTTGAAAGGTATCTCTATGGAGAATGATAAGCCTCCTCCTCAGTTCCTACAACCTCCTTGATGGCCTCTTGATTTTGAACATGAACTCTACTCTTTCTCTTCTTTCTAGTACCCTCTTTAGCATCACTGGTGGATGGTAAAGGGTTTGTTATCTGTGATCGAGGAGTAGCTTCTATATCAAACTTAAAGTGAGAAGCAATAATGAAATGTTCCCATGAGATATCATTCTTACCCAGCTCCTCAGAAACCAGCATTATAATCAATCCAGAGTGAAAGATGCTAGTATCCATAGCCTTAGACTTGAATTGAACCCTGTCTGACATATTGCCTATGCTCATCAAATAGTAGGGAATTTTCATTTGAATTTTTCCAGTAAAATGAAGCACAAGCCTTATATGGTATTGGTATAGTGTATTAAACCTCCCTTCACACGTAAAGTACCTTTGAATGATCTTCAATATCTTGTCAAACTACTCGATCAGATGATTCCATGTCACACCTTTAGACAGATTATCATCTTGAAGTTTAGGCTTAAGGAAATCTTTGGCATAGGCTGCATCTAAGGCCATGGATTTAAACCATTTCTCAGCTATGATAGGATTCTTGTAGCAGCTAAAATAGAGGTCTCAGACACCTAAAATTCTAGGTCTCCTACCTTGGTCTTTAGGCCATCAAAATGTAAGGAAAATTACCTTCTCACCTCAAGATGATTTCTTTTCATATATTGGCAGAATGAGAGGCATCCCACCCTTCGAAAAATGTCTCTGGCCATGGGCTCCACCTCGAATAGATGCATGTCTACAAGATCGGTTCTAACCACCTTACCTCCCTTGTGTGACATCTTCTTCTGAGGAGTATCCATAGTTTAGGATAAGATATTTTAAGGCTATGGAGTTGTGATAAACAAGAGGATTAACGAGTCAAAGCTTCAAAAGGACAAGGCTTCCCCTTTACAATAATTTCCATTCAACCAAACTAGTTGATAGCTAGCTAGAACTAGCTATAGAAATCCCTCCCTGAATATGTGCAGATACGAAACAATGAGAAAAATATGATGAAAGGATACCCTGTAATAGTCTTGGAAACTGGGCTACAATTACCCAAATCAATTGTCAGAGGAGGCAGGGGAAAAACAGTGTAGCTTGAGTAGCGTCTCTAGGTAGCACATCGCGCATGCAGAGGATAGGATATGTTTGGATACTGTGAGCTCAGTGGTAATGACAGACAAATATATCAAAATCAATAGGTAGTTAATGAGATCTACATGTTTGAAAGTAGGGAAGAAACTAATAGGATGGTGTGAGGAAAGATCTCCTCCAACTATGCAGGCCCGATAACCAAAATTTTGAGCGCTAATTCTCCTTGAAATTGATGTGCAAAGGAAGAAAACAAAGAATACCTATGGAATAATGTCAGTTTGAGGCCTCAGCAAGATCTCTAGAAGAAGTCAAGAGAAATGTGGCCTTGAATCCACCTCAGCATCGGATCTGGTAGCGCTGCTGCCAACTAGTTGGAAGTGGTAATTTGCGCAGCGCAACAATTTGAGTTTTTTTCGAAAATTCAAAAATCATTATCAAAGCTCATAAATATGATATATTGAAAGAATATTTTAACCACCCCTGGCACTGAAAACAAGGAAGAGATGACATCAATGTTGTAATCATAAATCATGGTAGAAAATGATGGACATGAAGTGCACTATGGAAACTCTTGATGAGTTGGCAGTGCTTCATTTCAAAAAATGATAGGACAGTAAGAAAAAGGACAACAAGGTAGGGCTACGAGGGCATGAGTAAATAAAGTGGAATTTCAAATCAAGTTGATCGTGGGGTGAGTCGATCCTAGTGAAAAGTCATGAACAAAACGGTCTTAAGTCCAAAATTTGTATGAGGATCAAAACATAAGTCATGACTCAACACTTTATTTATCAAGGGGGCCTAAACAAACACACTTTTAAAAAGGAACAAATTAAAAAATAAAATCTAAGGGCTTAGGAAAAGATGAAACTAAGGTATAAATACCCAAGGCAACTTAGTGTGATAACACTATGTTTTATCTCAAGTCATATTTACACTAATATGGTAACATGTTTTGTCTATTATGGCTCCATGAAGCTAACATCTAAAGGTCCCAAGCACACAAAATTTATATTTTTAATTTATGGGAAACCTCTCTAGATATCCCTATATTACACACATTGATGTCTTCTCTCAAGGCCTTGGAATTCGTTAGCAACAATTGTACTTATGGTTAAACCCAACATTGTAATTTCGCACTTATTATGTGCTCTTGTTAAGTACCAAATATCTGAAAATACAACCACATACAAGATACAAGGAACAATATGGAAGATATCCTTTATTAATATCAAACCCTTAAGGTATGGTAACACCTTACAACTGATCCTTTTAAGGAAGGAATCCACTCCTAATCACTTGCCTCTTCAAGAGGAAGCCTCCTACTAAGATATGCTCCAAACACAATATTCTTCAACCATTCCCATTACATTTCTCATACTTCCTTATATAATACTGACTACCTTCTAAGAACATTGTAAAGGACTAACCTTCTAGTAAGCCCTCTTATATTTACTGTGTTCACTCTAGTCATTATTTACTAAAAGTGGACTATGTACATAACAATAAATATCTACTATTATTCCCCTTGGGTACCTCCCTAGGTACCCCATATTATCCCCCTAGATACACTACATTCCATACCCCTTAGGAAAGCATTGTCCTCAAATCTTGTTAATAGGAAGTACAACCATATACCAAGGTCCCATGCATAAGTGTGGACCATAATGTTGAAGTAGGTTGCAGAATCGGGGTCCCATGTAGAAGTGTTGGCCACCAAGTTGAAGTAGTCCAAGATCCACTGTAATCCTGGGTCCCATGTCCAAGTTCTCATTTGAATGCCTCGTTGAAGATATCATAACTCAATATCCAACTGAAAATGGTGCTCCAAATATCTACACTTGTCATGTGGATCCAAATATGTAGATCCATCCAAAAAAGCATCCACTAGTATTGGAGAAAACGAAAAATGAAATATAGTATTCGGATAAGGCTCTTGAGTGCTCTCCAGGATGTGTTCTACATAAGGTGAGTAGAGTCATCAAATAGAATATGAAAGTGGTTGTCATCCCAGAAATGACAACTATCCATATACCAATCATCACAATCAACCTCGAAATAATACCAAACATATATTTCTTAATTATATTTTTCCATGATGTAATGACATATGGTATCCATAATATATCTCTCCCGCCCTTTAGCTATGACCTCTTGAATATTTTGAATATTGTCTTTGATGTCTTGCATAGTTTTGTTTAGGCTCATGAGGATTTCTATGCACAACATATCCATCAAAAGAAACACATATAATATACCAAAACAAATATATGAAAACCCTCTATCCAATGGGACTAATATGGTAGTAATCTAAGTTCCTTTTTAAAAGTTATGATCTCTACAGTCTCGCGGTCATCACAACAAATATTTAAAATTGTTCATTTTAAATCAGTGAAAGCTTCACTTATGGATCTCCGATTCAAAAGATTTTTTTTAACTTGATTGATTTTTGAGAGGAATGTAGATCTACAATTGTTTTAGGAAACATTGTACAAAAATCTACAAAATTGCATGGATGTCCTAGTAAAAACAATGAAAAATTGTTGATTTTAAATCAAAAATATCTTAACTTCCCAAACTTCGATTCGAATGATTTTGTTTTTGAAATTGGTTTTTTTTCTAAGAGGAATTCAGATACACAAACACTTTCTGCAAATTCTATCCAAATAGATAGAGGAATTTATCTGAGTATCGTGACCCTCAGTTTTCTTCTTCTTTTGAAAACTTGTAAAATAGAAACAATTTTCCCCTTTTATTGGCCAAATAAATTTCTCTAATACCACTTGTTAATTACCAAAGATATGAAAATACAACTACATACAAGATACAAAGAAAAATATGGAAAATCACTTTTATTAATATCAAACCCTTAAGGAAGCAAAACATCTTACGACTGATCCTTTTAAGGAATGGATCTACTCCTGATCACTTGCCTCTTCGAGGGAGAAACCTCTTAGTAAGCTATGATCCAAATACAATATTATTAAACCATGACCATTACATTCTTCATACTTTCTTATATAATACTAATTGTCTTCTAAAAACATTCTAGTAGGTGGAACCTTCTAGTAATCCCTCTTATATTTATTTTGTTCACACTAGGCCTTATTTACTAAAAGTGGCCTCCATACATAAATAAATATCTATTATTATTCCCCTATGATATCTCCCTGGGTACCCCATATTATCCCCCTAGGATGGATGGAGGTTCGTGCTTGGTACGAACTAGCTACATTTCTTAACCGATCATATTGTATGGTTTCTTCCCATGTTTCGAGGAAGAAACATGCGAAGGGGGATGGAATTTAGTATACCTATGGACATAACCAAGGGGGATAATAATAGTTATATAGCCATATGGAGGCCATTTCTAGTAAATAAGTCCCATGTAATAGTGTGAACACAATAAAAGTAAGAAAACTTACTAGAAGATTCCTTCTCTAGAATGTTCTTAGGAGGTAGATAGTAGTATAAAAGGAAGTATAAGCAATGTAATGAGCATAGTGAATAATATTGTGAATGTATCAAGCATCGCTTGAGGAGTGTTATAGTTCCATAAGGATTAATATATGGTGTTACCCTACCTCAATGGTTTTATCTCATTCTTGTGTTGATTATTTTATGTGAGTGATTTGGTTTGTTATAGAATTGAAGGATTTCTCTTCTAGATTTTATTCATATATGAAGAACATAATATTTGGTATCAAAGCTCTTTCTTCAGCCATTGAAAGGAAGAATGTTTTTCTTCTTTTTGCATATTTTTTCAAGGGAAAAAGGGGGTGGCGCTCTTCATATTAAATTATGAAACTTTATGAGATGAATTTACAAAAACCAATTGGATATTTGAATTCTTCTTAGAAAAAAAAAACAAATCATCTAAAACGAAGTATGGGAAGCGAAGTTATCGATATTTTAAAATCAACAAATTTTCAGGTTTTTTCTGCGGACGACCATGTGACTTACAAATAAGATATATTTTTCTATAGTGCCCATATTTTAGTGAAAATTTTTCCATTATATGCATAATGATTGTGGGATTTCATAATTGTGGTCATAATATCCAATCAAGGAAGTATAGCCCCAACAACCTCAAGGAGATCAATTGCAAAATAAGTTATTTTTATAAACCCTATGTTTATTTTTGGTTTATGGAAAGAAAGATATTTTTTACTGGAAACAATGATGGTCCTATTATTGAATAATTCATAGAATACGAAAATTCAATATGAAAGGTTTTGAATTTTTTGTTACCTTATGGATTCAACAAAGATGCAGCCATATGGTCAAAATTACTAGACTCTGCTAAGATGATGGAACTTTCCAATAAATCATATGAAAAAAACATTTTAGCCAAGTTGTCTCATGCCAAGAGTAAGGATTAAGAAAGAACCAGACGATTATTTTCATGTAGAAACTCCATACTACAGGTCCATGAATGCATTCAACAATAGAAGGTTATTATTTCTACTAAACCTAGTTGGATACATAATTTTATCGGTGTTAATTTATATAAAAGGTTGAAAGTACCTTCAAATAATATTTAAAGAACATAGGTTAAAGATGAAAATATTCAAATTTTAAAATATTTAAAGATTACAATGGATAAATATGTTTTGCACTTAGACTTTTATGTTATAGATATGGATTATGTGTATATTGTTTTGGGATATGCTTGGATGGAATAAATTTATATAATTAATATTAATATGCAAAAGAAGTTTCTAAAGCTTCGGTACAAGAAAAATAAAATTGAATTTTAGGGTCTTTCTCTTACTAAAAAAGAAGGGCCCAAGGAGGCACATGAATAATTACTTACAGGGAAACAAATTGTAGAAACTCATGACACATCAAATGATGAGTCCATAGTTGAGTCAGAAGAAGACCCTATAGAAGCAAAGAAAGAGGAAGATTGTAGTATACCTAGGGAGGTAATATGGGGTACCTAGGGAGGTACCCAATGGGAATGTAGTTATGTGTTATTAGTGGAAGTCAATTAATATATGAGAATGTGGTCATTCAATGTAAGGTAGACTAGGTCCACTATATTAATAAAGGCCCACTATG
Organism: Picea sitchensis; assembly: GCA_010110895.2. Classification (NCBI taxonomy): domain Eukaryota; kingdom Viridiplantae; phylum Streptophyta; class Pinopsida; order Pinales; family Pinaceae; genus Picea; species Picea sitchensis. The sequence continues at coordinate 117,364 of SNQJ01S0030798.1, forward strand.
GTAGTTGGATGTAATAAATGTGAGAAGCTTCTCTAGAAGGTTCCTAGGAGATAGGGAGAGTTATATAAAGAAGTGTAGGCAATGTAATGAAACATAGTGAAGAATATTGTGATTGTACAAACAAGGATTGCTTGAGGAGTTTTATCCTTCCATAAGGATTAACAAGCAAGGATTGTTGAGGAGTTTTATCCTTCCATAAGGGGATTAATATATGGTGTTACCCCACCAAGGGTTTTCTCTATTCTTTGTGTTCATGTTATGAATGGTTTATGGTTTATTCTGTATTATTGAAGAGCATCTGCAGATCAAGTATAGGTACTTAACAATTGGAATCAAAGAACTTTCCTCTCCTTTACAAAGAAGGAAAGATTTGCTTTCTCTTTGCAGAATTTTTCTAGGAAGAAAAAAGGGTGACGACTTAAGGTCTAGATGTAAAGATTTTACGAGATGAACTTGAGAAAAATTGGCATTTCTAATTCTCCTCGAAAATACCTAATTTAACAAAATCAACCAAAATGGAGTTTTCGAAGTAAAGTTATGAGCATTTTAATTCAACAATTTTTCAAGGTTTTCTGGAAAAAAAAAACCGTGATTTTCTACCGTAACTTATTGTTCTATTTTTGAAGTGTTTTTCATATGAAAGATGTATTTTACAGGGAAATGTGATGGCCTAGTATTGAATCCACCATTAAAGAAAGAAAATTAGCATGGGAAGAAACTTGGCCCCATTGGGTAGATCTCAACCACAAAGGTGACGCCGCTACTTCAGTGGAAATTGCTTTGATTATAAGGAGATGATGAGACTCTCCAATGAATTTGAAAATATTGTTAGAAAGTGGTCTCATGGAGAAAATAAGGATAAAGAGATAACCAAAAGTTTATTTTCATGTAAAAATCTATATTACAGGTGTTCATGGCTATATTCATAAAGAAAATATCGATGTTTCTATTAACCCTAGTTGCATAATTTTACTTCAAATGTTCAAATATTAATAGATTGCAAGTTCAATAAAGAATATTCAAAGCAATAAGTTGAGGTGAAAATGTTCAAAATTTTAAAGATTTGAAGATTACCATGGATAAATATGTGTCAGATTCATATTTTAATATGCTATGGATAAGGATGAAGTGGATATTGTTTTGGGATATCCTTGATAGAATCAGCAGTACCTACTAATATTAATGTGCAAAAAGAAGTTTTTAAAGTTGTGGTACAAGAAAGTGAAAAATGACATTGCGTGATGTGTCTCTTAGTAAGAAAGATGGACCCAAGGAGGCTAGCAAAGAAGTTATTGCCCACCAAGTTGAACTGCAGGCAAGAAGTCTGTATGATGAAGCAAAATACAAGAAGGAAATAATCAGGAAGCTAAAGAGGTCATTGAATCAAAACAAATTGTTGCAGATTTGAAGAAAAGAACAAATTCCTACAGTTTTTGTATATTGTCATCCACATCATATAGAGATTCAAAAGTCATCATAAGTAAGGGTATGCATGAACACATTTATGCACCAAAGTTATGGCACCAGACAAGAACCGAATTAAGAGGTATGGAGAACTACTAACACTACTAGAAGAGCCTGCCACGTAACAATCCCATGGCAACCCCGACATGATGCAGAAAGATAAGGGTGGAAGCAGTGTGATAGACATCATGTTCTACTTCCATTGAGATGGATGGATGGGCGTACTTGCTACCAAATAATACATTGATTAATTGGTCATATTGTATGGTTTCTTCATGTTTCGAGGATGAAACATGTGAAGGGGATGAATGTAGTATACCTAGGGAGGTAACATGGCACCTAGTGTTATCCACAATTTACCAATGATGACGCTATGATAATGTTATGATGATAGAAAATCAAGATCTTCACTAAGAACAAACACTTTCCGAGAAAAGTTACATTTGTCTGCCTTAAATCATGTTTTAAGAGAGGTTCGTGATGTCGCTTCTATATATTTGCTCACTTAGAATGCCCGATTCTCACAGTCAAAAGATTGCTAGAGTAATGAGGGTTCAAGACAAGACTGTCGGCAGGAACATCTTCTTTTAAAGAGGAAAAGATGAAGTTCTCAAGCCTTCTAGAAGGGAATCTCGAGAAGAATGAGTTGTCTAACGAATGGTTATCTTGGCACCGGTTTTCATATTGTGGTATCATTTTTATCCAAGTAACTAATCCATTATCTCTTATAAATTGAGAGGAATGCTCATGGAAAGGGTTAAGCAAGAAAGCAAGCAAGAGCTAGCAAGAGATTTATCTGGAGAATTGTTGGAAACCTGTGTGAAGGATTGATGCTACAAAAGCTAGAGACAACAACAAGGTCATTAAAAGTGCTTATTTTCTCATGCATGAGCAACCTGCGGTGGTGTCGTGAAAGCTAGGATCCATCGAAGGAGATTCACAACATCAAGGCTCAGTTGTGAGTTTCACTTTCAATTGATTCAATACAGACATGTCCCTTTCCCATAAAGATGATGCTTCTTATTTACAACTCCTTGATCATATGTATAGACTAGCCATTGAATATATTAATCAGCCTTTACTTCGATTTGTAACGGTCAGGATATGAATGAAAGTAAGAGAGCATCGAACAAAGCTTGAACAACAAAGAGACCTAAGGAAAGCGTTTGCACAGTCCATAATCCCTACCCTAGTTCATCCAATAGTCTAGATCTAGGGAAAAGTGTATTATTCTCGTCTGCTTTGTTCTAGATCCAGGTATATCTAGGGATATCAGGTCCCCAAGACTCTGCCAGATTTATCTTGAACAAATTACGCACTCCACTGGGTCTTATTCTTTACTTATGGTTTTGCATCTGCCATTTGCTCATTTGCATTTTTCTCTCCTCTGCTTTGCTCAAGCATTGAGTCCCTGTGATATCCTAAGAGACCTTATGGGTCTATAAGCCAGCTTGAATTTTGGTTTCTGCAGATTTTCAAAAAAATTTCATTATCTTCAGAAGTTCTCAGATCAGGTTCATTTTGATGTACTCTCAAGGAACCGCCTGTTCACACCGCCTATAGGGTCCAAGCAGGAACACCCCACCTGTTTCAGGTGGTCTCATGGTGAACTTATCTCTCTCAAGAGACTGTAATGACCCATTGCCCATGAAAGCAAGATTTTTGGTATCCTTGAAAATTGAGTTTTAACTCTTTCAATTGCCTGTAATCAGCTTGAATTGTGTCTTTGGTTTCATTGGATCATTGATCATACATCTCTTTCCTTAGTTTTGCCTGGTTGGAACAAATTTAGGTTTCTAGGTCTTTCTGCTCTGGTAGCTGATCTTCATTTCTTACATTCTTATTGCATTTTCATTCTCCCACTGAGTTAGTCTCAACTGATTATCGAGAACTGCTGATTGGTAGAGAGTTGGTAGTTTGCGTTTCACTCGTTTGCGGTTCGAAAAGAGCATTTTCTCGGCTTGCATCGGTAAGCCCTACTGTTTGTTTTTGTTTTTACCTCTACTGTGAAAGTGTTGGTTGGTTTTTGTTTGTTTCATGATTTGATTTTCTTTTCTCATTAATTAGAGTTCTTATTGGAAAGTGAACAACAGTTTTCTTTCAAGATTTTGTTTTTTTGTTTGTTCAAAAGACATTGAAAATCAAATTTAGAGTTTTATTGAAGTATTGGAAAAAGACATTTAGAGATTGCTCATTGATAAATGATTGTTTGTATTGGCATCCGAAGGAAATTGTGCATTGCATTTGCATTGTAGTATTGGAGTTGATTTGAAAAATTTTCTCTCTCCCATAACTAGATTCATGAATCAAAAGAATTATATTTCATCATTATCCTTGCATTATTTTGGGTCGAAGTCATACATCATGAGTTTCACTTCCGCTACCTTTGAGTAAAAAAATTTCTTAAAACATTACACATTAAAATTGATCTAGTAACTCTTTTCAGGGCTCTTTTACACCCAACAACATTTAGCTAGGCTAGTGTTTTAGAGTAGGAAGAGAGATACCTAAAAGCTCAAAACACACAATAGAATATTGAGTTAGGAGTGTTAAAATCCATTTGCAACATATTGTCTTGGATGCCCTTCTAACACAAGGGTCGCCAATTGTATTCCATTAGTGTTGGTAGAGTTACTAACCCCGCTTTGTTGACATCATTGTAGATATTGCACGTATTAATGAATCAACTGGAGGTATACCCACCATGAGTGGAAGCCTTTTGAGTTGGTTTCGGGCAAGATACCCTGCCCTTCCGTGTGGATCAAACTGTCAACTATTCCCCCAGGAATCATTGTTGCTTGTGGTAACCATAGTGGCCTATCCCTCTAGGTTATTACCCAAGGTGAATATGGAGGGGAAAGCCCTACTTGCATCTCGAATCACGCTGAACAAACCCACTGAGCTCCTTGGAGTGGGTGGTATACCCACTGTGTGGGAGCTTGCACTGTATGTAAGTCCTAGCAGTCAGCCAATGTCACTTCTTTCCACCTTTATCCCCGCCTTCTCAGTTTCATTGTTATGACGTTGATTTCATATCACCAACCAGTGGCTTCAAATTAGAAGGTATTGTTTGCTTGGTGATCGCTTCCTAGATTTTTCTTTACTAGTGTTTGTTTCTGGAGATGCTGACTATATAGGATTTCCTCTTCGGGCGGAGCTTGTCACTTGTTTACAATTTCTCCCCCACGACGCTCACGTAGAATGCAAGGTTTAACCCCAACATCCTGGGACATTTCATGTCCCTGTATTACCAAGAATGTTCGAGGGTACCCTAGGGTTTCATCGCCGAGTGAAGCTCTGGCCACATTTCCACCACGGGATGATAAGTGAAGTCCCAGACCTTTCTACACCACCTCCACAAGTAGAACGCATCGACTTCAGGGAGATTTTTTGAATTACCAATACTATAGAGACTATCGCTCGTCGTGGTGGAACGTAATTCGTTGACGAAAATCCTTTTCCTTCCAAGAAAATCAAGTAGCACTGAATCAACCATAGGCTCATTACCTGCAGTAGGCCAAGATCCTTTTTGACGAGTCCTTTTCGGTACAGATTCACCTCCTGTCTACGAAATCAAACCTCCCGTGTCTCCTGAGACATAAACTACACCCGAGACTACTACTTATCGCTTTTTTCTCCCCCCCCCGAGATGGCCCATCTCGCTGGTCACTACGGTAATCCAAACCAAAATTACCATGCCTACCTGCTCCTGTCACCCAATCTAATTTCGATGTCATTCCGACATACCACCCTAAGCACATCGCTGGAATGCGCTAAGTTGAATGCCGCCAATCCAACACACCTCTCCGCAAACCCCACTGCTCCTCTCAGTGGTCCTCCTTTCCGGGCATCCATTCCCTGCTTTCATCCCCGGACACTCTCGCCTTCTTCTCTGTAACTTAATCCTAGTGGCATCATCCAACTCTGCACCAAAACCCACGTAGATTTATGTGTTGCGGGGATGTGGGTGGTGCCTTTTCCTTTTCCCGACACAAGCCACGCAGTCCCACGTATTGGTACACAACTTTCAGGTGGAAATTTCCCTTTGATAGGGGGACCAACTCACCTTTTGGAAAAAATATACCCCCGGAAGGGTCTTCCAGAATCAACTTCTACAAAAATTTCCCACAAATGTCAGTAAATAACCCATTCCCTCGCAGTGGGTCAACCTTATCCGGGTTTAACCAATCCTATTTGGGGTTCAAGTCAAACTACTCAACCTCAAGTACCTACTCAAACTCAAGGTCAAAAATCCTTGGGGCTACTACCCAATCCAGCCACCACCGAATCAACAAGGCCCTTCCCTCTATGGACACCGCTTTATGGGTCCCATCGATTTTCCAATGTATTTCCAACTTCAAAATATCAAGACCAAGTAAACCGACAGCCTTTCCTTGCTACTCTCTTTGATTTGGCATAGATTTGTCTTGGATTCTAAATGATCCTATTCACTCTCCTCAATGGCTTGCTATCCCCGGCAACTTCCCCATCTGATATTCAAGTTTGATGGCAAGCCTGAGGGGACCAAATAATCATGCCATGACTTTTCATTTATGGTGTTCGCCCAACTCCCTGATGGATGACTCCATTCATCTACGCTCTTTCAACGAACTCCTTACCCGCCTTGGCCATGTATGGTATTACTGAATCGGCTACTAGGTTTCTTTTTCGATTTCACACCCTAGTTATGGTTTTTCACACATTACCGCCATCGATCCATAATACACTGGCACCGAGATCTTGGATTATTTTAAACAAACTAAAGGTACTCACATCTCACATATACATGAGGGAGAAGGAGACGAAGGGCTCATCAAAATTGAACTTCTAATTTACTCAAGTGTAATGGTTTACGCCAAATCTTTCAGAACTTAGATTGGTAAAGACATTGCTATGGGTGGTGTTGTTACGAAAGAACATGCGATAAGTCATGCTCAATATCTTGAACTCGTTTACTCACAAACAAGTAACCTTTACGACTTACTCCCTGACAAACCTCATCCTTCCACTTCCACAAATTCAACTACTCCAGCTACCTCACATTCAGCTGATGGTGTGATTGGCACCACTCATACCCACTCACATTTTGTTTCGAATACAAACCCTAAATCCAATTCTAATGTTTAGAATGCTTCATTTCTGCTCCTCCTCAGCTGTAAACTCTCCTGCGGAACGTTGTTCAATCTAATACGACCGTAAAATAAATCAAAGAAAGGAGAGGTAAGAATATGGAGAGTAAAATACACCAAAATGAGCAAACTAAACCCTCCTCAAGATCGTGATAGCGAAACCACGCCAATTACCTTTGTCTTATTTGTGGTGATGATTACTACATGAAGGATTTTCCTAGACATGCCGAGGTTAATAAGTTTCTTCAAGGAATTCAAACCTCTATGCCTAAGGGCCTGTCCTAACCCTTTCCTATCTTCAGCATTAGCCTCTTTGGTCATTCATGACCAACCTTCTATGTCCACAACATCATATGTTTTGATGTGTGCACCTATGGATTCTAAGAACAATGACGCTGCCATCGCAACTAGAGCTAAAAGACTATTCCCCATCTAAGGAGAAGGTTGACAACTTACCTCCCAATTTGGTACAACCCTAATCAATCCACCAATAACGGGTCCTCTTCATCTCAAAGACCGTTTTGATAAATTCTACAACTCCGAAGCAGGCCGTTAAGAAGTCGCATTCAATCCTCATGCTCATGCCCAGAACTACAACATTGTTAAAGATCTGCCCAGGCACCTTCAGCGATGTCAACACTTTAAGTCCTTCAGTCTTGTCCCACAAACGGCGGCTCGTTGAAATCCATAGGTGGAATCGATCCCACAGATAATGAATTTGATAGTCTTTGACTCTGAAGACCATATTCCGTTATCCCTATAGCTTGCTTTTCAAATACAAGTTATTATTCCACAAGAACATTTGTCAAACTGTTGATGAGGGTGTCTCTACATGTGTAATGTCTTTTACTTGTTGGAAAGCCATTGGCTCTCCTCCAAGGACCACCACAAAATACTTTGAAAGCCTTCAATGGATTGGGTTTTAAGCCCACTTGTTCTTCTCTGCTGCTTCCTACACCTCAAGGCAAGACACCCAATTTGAAGTGGAAGTTTTTGATGCTCTCCTAGATTATAATCTTCTTCTTTACATAGCCGGGTAGATTCTATATGGTCGTTGTTGTGTCAACAATGTTCTGTGTAGTCCATTTTTCCCATCAAGGAAAGATCATTACAATTGATCAACTTGCCTTTTAATTTTGATACTCGTACTGGAAACATGTCATTTATAGCTAAAACCCCAAACGGGTTAACAGAATGTTGGAGTCAGTCTTTAAAACACCTTCGTTAATGGCTACTTTTCCCATACCACCACCAACAGATATTCCACGCCCGTCAGTCGCATCTATTAACACGATCTCTACCATACCTCATGAAATTCCAGTGTATGTTGACCCTTGGATAGTCCATGACCCCATAGATCATCTTCGTTTCGGCGACAAAATTTCGTTAAGTCCAGTTGAATCCAACTATCAAGACATTCAATCGACAAACCCTACTACTTCTTATTTTGACGAGTTGTCTCCCGATCCTTTCCGTGTCATCTTCCCACTGATGAGATGATCATGTCCATCATGGCCAATACACCTTGGGACGATGGACATCATCGCTCCATAATCGCTTCAGAAACAACACACTCTCGAATCACTAACGGATTTTGACTCACATCAGTTGTTATTGTTATATCGACCGCTCCTGACTACAATATAGTTTGCGTATAACCCAAATAATATTTCTCCCATGATACCTGGCATTTATTGATATTTCAGTTAAACCTGTGATAGTTGAAAATGTTCATATTGGAGCTTCTCGTGGTACCTGCAGGAAATTATCACCTATAACGCTTTTTTTCAAGGAATTTCGTGATATCTTGCCTGGAGTTACAAAGAGATGACCGACATCGACCCACATTTTTTCATGAAATTAAGACATACCCCGGAAACAAACCACCGGTAATGGCTTCCGGCCCCTGGCCCATCCAACAAGCTACAAAATGCATCAAACTCGGTTGAAAACCCCAAAGCCAGGTTTTATTTATCCCGGTTCTGGACAATGTGGGTTTCAACCCTGTCCCATTGATAAGAAGTAGGGTACAATCCGTGTTTGCGTTGATTATTCCGGATATTAACAATAGCACATGTCCAAAGGACAACTTTCCGACACCTTTCATCACACTGCATCGTCGATGACTGCAGTCAAGAAATGGGCCATTTTCCATGGATGATTCTCCAGCCTATAATCAAATTCAATATCGCCCCGAGGACCCGATAAAATCAAGTGATGGTCCTTTCACTATATAGGAAACTCCCTTCTGGCCTTAAGAACATAGGTGCTACGCTTTCAAATAAAAGGTACCTTATGCGCTTCAATGCATATAAAGCATTATCTAACCTTATTTGGACGCATTTTTCCGTACCATCTTTTACGCCAGTCGACCCTAATCATCTCCCAAGCAATCTTCAGTTCGCTCTATCGCGATTCGCCTAACCCTCATAAGTGCCTTTTGCGTGCAGAAGTCCGGGACTGCCTTCTGGGCTTCATTGTTTCACGCCGTGATCCGAGTAGATCCCATTAAGGTTGAGGTGATTCTTAATCTCCTCCTCCTTCTACACTACAAGGCCAGCCATAAAGTTTGCGGGAAGCAACTTTCTTCGCCGCCTATCCCAAATTACCGGATTACTCGGGTTTACCGCCTTCTAAAAGAAAGGCCCGAGTCCGGGATAAGGTTGCCACGCTTTGAAGCTGAAAGTTGTCCCCACAAAGTTCTTTCTTTTCCCTCCCGACTATGGGGCTCTGGATTACTTCTTTATCTAGTCGCCCAGTATACCATCGGCATTGGTCCCATTCGTGGAGGATGATGCACGTGACGAACATGTTATATATTACTTGAGCTCCGAGTCCATCACTCGGAGAAATCAAGTACCAACATGTTGAAATACTGGCTTTAATGGGGCCGCTCGCGCTCAATGTTTCGTCATTATATTCTCCAGAAGACTACAATGATTTCTACATTGTAACCCCATGCAACATATATTGACTCACAATTATTAAAGGCAATTCCAAAGCGTATTGATTACCTCCGTGAGTTTGATTTGGAATCGATCGCGCTAATGCCGGGCAAAACCTAGTTTTCGAAGTTAATTTTATGGTTTTCCCCACATCGCTATCGTGGAAAAGGAAGCAACATTCAAGCACTTCGACGAATCACTTTCTCATCAAGCATCGACGATATTTGGTATGAGATATCATTATATATCTCCAACCCAAACTTTCCAGCCCAATATTTCTAGTAAGTGTTGAACGACATCATTCAAGTATCAAGACGTAGCCATTATGCTCATCTCCTCATGTATACTTTACCTACCGGTATTGACTCGTCTTCTTCGCATTGTTTGACTTTGACGGCTAAGAAAGCTTTGAACAATTTCCATTCGTGAGTATGTGGTGTATTGTTTATATGCTAATTTTGCTAAAGATATTAATGTGGGCAGTGATAATTTCTTTTCACCTTCCTTATTCAAATGACTCCATCACTTGTTCATGTCATGCCCCGTAATCTATAATCGTAAGATTCAACAATTGCATCCTACCCTTCATCCCGTGAGTCCCGTGAGGTCCCTTTTGCAAAATGGGAATTGATTTCATGACATGTCACCTCACTCACGGGGTACGCGGTTATATTATTGTAGTCATGGATTATTTCACAAAGTGGCCGAAGCATAAATGCATATCTCGATAATACTGGAAAGACTGTAGTGTTATTTATTTTCAACCATGTCATTACTCGCTTTGTTGTTCCACAAGCTATCAAGTACCCATCATGGTAGCCATTTTAGGAAATTATGGCATGTCCTACTATGAGAAGATGGGCCTCACATGATAGCTCAACACCCTATTATCCATAAAGCCAAATGGCCAGTCGGCTACCAAATAAGGTTCTTATATGATTCTGGATGATAGGAATCCATAAACCAAATGGCACACCATGTTATTTTCGTCATTGTGGGAATATCGAACATCTATTAAATCACAAGATTTGCTGTTAATCTTTCATTAGTTTATGGTACAGCTTCATTCCTCGCCAATAGAATGTGAAATATCGCCTTTGAAGCTAGCTGTAGAGCTTCCACCTAATACCAAGAACACTGTATCTCGACAGATTAGACGACTCGTGGATGCTACTCTGTAATAGAAGCCCGTGAAGAAACGCGTTAAGGCACAAGATGACAAGCATGTCAAACCTCATGTCTTCTCTCGAAGGAGATCTTGTTCTTCCATGAACAAGTATGCGATGTCTTGTGATTTGGAATTAAATCCAATGTGCATGGCCCTAAGCATTGTTAGAAAAGTTTTGGAAAAAAGGAGCTTACAACTTGGTAGATTATGATGGTGTACTTTTGAGGAACCTGCAGAAATTTGGTTAGGTTTGTGACGAAGTACTATGCATAAGTTATTTGCGCATGAGTACTGTATTTATGTATCATAACGCTGCAGGTGTTACTTCTTTTAGTTTTTCTTTGACGCTATCCGTCTCCGCCTACGACGCGTGTTTGATTGCCGATGTCGGCGATTCACTACCTTATATCGGGTTACCGATGGTGCTAGTCGAGTACTGAACCTAGTTTCCGGGCCGCTATAATTCATGCCCCAACAAACGAAGCCATATCTTTACTAGGTGTATGTTCTACAAGAAACCAACAACATCGCAGCAGGTTCCGTTATTGAGTTATTGGTTGGATATCTCTGGATTCGCTTCATTTGGTTGTCCGACTGGACTCGCAATTGGTAGTACTACAAATAAGTAATGCCTATGCTATTCGAAGTCCTACCACTTAGAGGGTATATATTTATGGATTCACCCTTTGGAATGACATTTTGATCATATTGAGTATCAACATATCCCTAGATGTCCAAATACATTGGATGATGTTTAGCTAATTATGTATCGACAGCATTTAAACAATTTATAACCAAACACATTAAAATGGCCACCATGCAAGCCATTAGAAGCCGTGGTATGTATAAATAACGCATCAAAGTTTGTTTTAAAAATGTTTGTCAATTCAGTCAAAAATTGAAGCTCATAGCTTCTAAGAATATTATCACTTGATGATGTTCATGATAACACACTCATGTCCTAGCAAGTAACCGCTGGAGCGCTTGACCCATAGAAGCAGAGGATTCCCAAAGTGTGATCACCGGTAGCTGCGGAATCTCCAAAGTCATATCCGAACGCTTCCATCGAATTCTGGGAGTTCCTGGCTTCCATCAGCCGATAATCCTCTACAGCATCAGACCGCTATCACGCTTCCTCATCACCGATAGGAGAACTGGCAAAGTTGTGTCTATAAGGACAAACGTATGTGTTATCAACAAAGTACTTTGTGTTAGTCTTCAAAATCTATAAAAGAAAACATTTAAAATATAATAAAATTAAAATATTTATTTTTTTTTTTTTTGTGTATTTCTTACCGAGGTCCCCACTGTGCATCCTCGGGTAGGGATAAATCTAGATCTCCTCAGAAATACAAATTTCCAAAGATATGTGAAGTCGCCCAATTACGTGTGTAACTGCTCCAGAACCAAGAAAACATTATCATATTTGACAATGTCCTCACATGTCGAGCCATGAGTCGACACCACCGCAACATCCTTGAATCCCTAGGACCCGGTTCCACCTATCCCGCAGACGTGGCTACCGTGGAACCCTCTTGAGAAATAAGGACACTAATAAAGACCCATATCCAAACTATTTCAAATCTCCACACCTGCACTTAGTCAACTGTTGACATTATGCGAAAATCCGCTGCCCCGCTAAATCTGCTTCGCGACACTCGATGTATGCACTGAAATAGCTCTTGTAGAGCCATATGTGAGCAAGACTTCCGCTTTATCCTAGCAATGGTAAAGAGAATGGTGCTGAGAGTCAACCGCTCTAACCACTCTCCTCTTCGTTGTTCGCCAAATTTCGTGTACATTATAGCACGTAATCGCTGCGGTTACCACTCATTTTCAAACCCCCGCTTCAAGCACGTCAAATCATAGGACCCACATGCCTAGATAATCCAAATTAAGAAATAGACAGTCCCTCTATGTCAATACTCAAGGTAAGGATTCATCACTCTAATAATTTTGTTGGTCCTGATCCATCTTGACTAAGTATTCCAAGACCCGACTTGGACCATGCCCGGATAGAATACTTAAGAGACCATAATCTTTTAATGTAGCTATGGTGGGAGGATGGCTTTTGGCATTGGAATTGTCCTCCTCGTTCTCTCATTCCCACCACTCTAACACCATTATTGTGGCTAGAAACTCCCAAGATAAGCAACATATAAATAATGGTTAATGATCTTATTAATGAGATAAACTTTTTCTATTGGCTAAACGTTAAACAAATTTTTTGGATTCTCATGATTCAAGTAGGTGGGTCTACTATAAAGAAGTTAACTTCCTCATAGGTGCCCTTAGTCCAATTGAGAATGGGGTCATTCTCACAGTCCCATGGGCCCCACCGGCAATGCTTCCACGCGATAGGGTCTTACAAAAAAATTGATTTAAAACTTGACTTTAACCAATGAAAATATAATTTTGAACCATGAAAAGATAAGGGATTGAGAACTTACCAAAGTTCTGCTAACGGCTCGTCGAATGATCACCCGTAGCTCCCTAAAAATCTATCAAGGTAGAGGGTAAAATGAGGGTTTTTTGACTCAAATGGTAAAAGTATAAAATGGTATGGTAATTTTGGTTATTCACTCACTTTAATTACTTTTTACTATATCAAAAGTGGTTATTTTTGCTGTTCAATATTTAACTCAATCACTAATGTGAAATGAGTGAAATGATTGGCGTGTGCAAATATTGATGATTATGGATGCACTTTTTACTCCAAGTGTGGTGTGATTTTGATTGTTTGTTATGGTTTTGACATAAAACCTCGAGTGTCTTTTTTGTCCGTTCTTGCGCTTGTGAAACATATAAGAACGTGATCGAGCATCGCTTTATCACTTTTTTGGGCTCGGCCATGTTACATCAAAAGGAACTCTATGTCTTACCCTTCTTAATTTCTAAACATGAAAGATTGTCGAAAGAGATTCATATTTTCATACCGTTAAAGCATTTAGCATAAAGGCCCTCGAAATGTATATAGTTTAACCCTTTTGGTCTCATGGACCTATAAAATCAAAAAAGAAACCCAGAGTTATCTTTATAGTGTTTTCCCAAACTCTATAATCTTTGGAAAACCTCCAGTTTGCTATATCTTTAAATTTTAAACAAACATGGACAGACTAGAATGGGACCGAACCACCTTCCTAGGGTTCGTTAAAAATTCTAGGACTCATCCCAAGGATGAGCTTTATATCAACAAGCATATGTGATCCTCTTCAAGCTTCGTAAGGCCATAAAGAGGTACTCTGCCGTGAATGGTGGGGAAATTTGGGAAAGGGATATGTTTCATCTATGTATTAATTGGCAGTAAGTGTCAATCTTGAACATGACACCCCCATTCATCATTTAGGTCGGGTTTGGGAAATCCATTTGTCTCTCATTTGATTTAACCACAAAGTCTTTCCGCAGGTTGCATTTGCAGAGTCAATGCTCAAATCATTGGTCGTGGTCATTCATATGTTCAAGAGCACCAGTCTCGAACCCCATTTGAGCTTCCGCCATCTCCCAGTTATCCTTTCACTCCATGTCTACTTCCCTGCGTCCAAAGTCCAATTGTCACATACTGCTTGGCCTCTTCAAACTCGCCATCATTTCATGTCATTGGATGGGGATAAGATCAAGGCCCTCTCAGACGAAATTCTTGTTCACGACTCTCGCAGACATTTTATCCAGAATCAAGACTTAGGAATTATTCAGTACCTTGAAGCTTGCATGCCCTTCAATGGAAAGTTTCCTCGCCGACAGTTGGGTTTACATCATTGACCCCCGACCGAAATATTTCGTCGGATGTTCGGTCAACCTATTTACTGACAACATGGATTGTACCTATAGTACCTTGGGAGTCATTGACATCAATGGTGATTTCTAAGTCTTGTTAATCTAAGCATCAATGACCCAGAATCAAGGTTTCTACCGTGTTCGACTTCTCGCCACACACATGTAATCGATGGTTAGATTCGTATTTTGGACGACATGAGAATGAAGACCTCGATATTATCATCCTAGTGGGATCCAAAGTTTGCGATGGAGTATATGTATATTTTGTGACACATAGATCCACTGTGAATGTTTCATGGCTATGTCATCTTGATTGAAAAAATTTCGCACATATCCACAGTGTATTCAAGTGGTCAGAAGTATATAGTGACGGTTACATGGATCCACAAGCATGGATGGTGGTCATATGATCTGGTTTCTATGATGCCCTCGCCCATGATCCGAAAGTATGGGAATGCCTTACCTCGACTGGTATACATGATATCTCGTTGATGCTTGGATGTTTGCGTGTCTCCCATTAGATGTTCCCTTGGTTCTTGACACACACACATGAAACTTACAAATTCTATCAACCATCTCCATTCCACCTCGACTTTAGTATCTCATTATCCACAATTTTGGTCATCAATGATGTTATGATAATGTTATGATGATAGAAAATCAGCTCTTCACTAAGAACACTTTCCTCGAGAAAGTTACATTTGTCCGCTTCCTAAATCATGTTTTGAAAAAGAGGTTCGTGATGCTACCTATATTTGTTCGTGAGAATGCCCGATTCTCAAGCATTAAGCTAGGGCATGGTGGGGTCTCAGACTGCACTAATTGTCAAGCAATATCTTCTTTAAAGAGAGGAAAGTATGAAGTTCTCGGTGCCTCTAGAAGGGAATATTCGAGAAGAATGAGCTGGCTAGCGAATGGTTATCTGGCACCGGTTTTCCGATATCTTGGGATCATTTCCTATCCAAGTAACTAATCCATTCTCTCTATAAATCTGAGAGGAATGCTCATGGAAAGTGTTAAGCAAACAAGAGCAAAGTAGGTTAGTGTTGAGATTGATTGGAGAATTAGTGCAAGACTCAGATGAAGGACTCCATGCTACTAGAGACTACAGCAAAGTCATTAAAAGTGGTTGATTTTCTTCATGCATACAACTGTTTGTCAGAAATAGGAGCCATCGAAAGGAGAACTACAACATCATCAAGGCAAAGGTTGTGAGTTTCACTTTCAATTAATTCAATACGTTAATATGTCCCTTTCCCATAAAGATGATGTCACTTTATTACATAACTCCTTGATCATATGTATAGACTAGCTATTGAACATATTAATCTGCCTTTACTTCGATTGGTTTGTATTGTCGTGATCTGAATGGTGCAAGAGCATTGGAACAAAGCTTGGAACAACAGAGACCTAAGGAAAGTGTTCATAAGGTATGTCCATAATCCTTACCTCTTAGTTCATTCAATAGGTTAGATCTAGGGAAAGTGTATTATTCTGTCCTGTTTTGTTCTAGATCCAGGTGGATCTAGGGAGATCGGTTTGTGTCCGCACTCATGGATTTATCCTGAAACACCTAGGGAGGTACCCAATGGGAATGTAGTTATGTGTTATTAGTGGAATTCAATTAATATATGAGAATGTCGTCATTCAATGTAAGGTGGACTAGGTCCACTATATTAATAAAGGCCCACTATGGTAGTTGGATGTAATAAATGTGAGAAGGCTCTCTAGAAGGTTCCTAGGAGATAGGGAGAGCTATATAAAGAAGTGTAGGCAATGTAATGAAACATAGTGAAGAATATTGTGATTGTACAAGCAAGGATTGCTTGAGGAGTTTTATCATTCCATAAGGATTGATATATGGTGTTACCCTACCTCAAGGGTTTTCTCTATTTCTTGTGTTCATGTTATGGTGAATGGTTTATGGTTTATTCTTGGTATTATTGAAGTATATCTGCAGATCTGGTATAGGTACTTAACAAAGATCATAAAGAATAAGATAAGGAACCACATGATGAAGAGTTAAAGTAAGAAAAATTGAGAGCTAAGGTTGTTTTATATCACCATCCACAACACTTGAAGAAACAATAGTCATCAAGGCAAGAGCACGAGCATCAAAAAACATTTTATGGAACAACATGGAACCCAAAAGGCAAGAAATTAAGAGACACATGGTTTAATAACAACAATGCATGGAGATATCATAGCACAACAGGGAGAAATCATATTCCAAATCAAGGTGACAATGAAATAGTTGGACTCTAGGTTCACATATCACTACGATGGATGGAGGCTCGTGCTTGGTACCAACTGACTACATTTATTAGTCAATCATATTGTATGGTTTCTTCCCATGTTTCAAGTTCTGAGCATGTGAAGGGGGATGGAATGTAGTATACTTAGGAAGGTAATATGGGGTATCTAGGGAGATACCCAAGGGGAATAATAATATTTAGATAGCTATATGGAGGCCATTACTAGTAAATAAAACCTATGTAATAGTGTGAACACGATAAAAGTAAGAAGGATTACTAGAAGAATCCTTCTCTAGAATGTTCTTAGAAGGTATATAGTAGTATAAAAGGAAGTATAAGCAATGTAATGAGCATAGTGAAGAATATTGTAAATGTATCAAGTAGTTCTTGAGGAGTGTTATCCTTCCATAAGGATTAATATATGGTGTCGCCCTACCTCAAGGGTTTTATCTCATTTTTGTGTTGATTATTTTATGTGATACATTTGGTTTATTATCGAAATAAAGGGTTTGTCTTCTATATTTTTTTCATATATGAAGAACATAACATTTGGTATCGGATCCCTTTCTTTTGCCAAAGAAAGGAGGACAGTTTTTCTTATTTTTGCACATTTTTTCAAGGGAGAAAAGGAGGCGGAACTCTTCATATTAAACTTTAAAACTTTATGTGTTCAATCTATAGAAACCAATTTTATTTTTGAATTCGTATCAGAAAAATACCTAGTTTAAAAAAAAAAATCGTTTGAAACGAAGTCCAAGAAGTGAAGTTGTTGGCATTTTAAAATCAACAATTTTTAGTGTTTTCCATGGACGGTCGTGCGACTTGTAGATCACATATATTTTTCTAGAGTCCTCATCTTTTAGTGAAACCAATTCCATTAGATGCATATTGACCGTGGAATTTCGTAATTGTGGTCATAATAGCCAATCATAGAAGTATAGATGCAATAGCCTCAAGGTACTCAATTGAAAAGTAAGTTATTTTTATAAACACTAGTTTTCCTTTTGGGTTATCGCATGAAAGATATTTTTTATTGGAAAAGATGATGGTCCTAGTATTGAAGAATTCATAGAATCTAAAAATTCAATATGGAAAAAGGTTTGAAAGTTTTTGTTAACCTATGGATTCAATGAAGATGTGGCCATGTGGTGGGAATCACATGACTCTTCTAAGATGATGTCACTTTCTAATAAAGCATATGAAAAAATCCTTTTAGATAAGTGGTCTCATGCAAATATTAAGGCGAGGAAGCTGGGATGGGTATTGATCATGATGTATCCATGGTAGCGCAGTGTGCAAGTTTGAGACTATTTCCTAAAGAAGATTAATAAAGAAGAAACCAATTGTGGATGTAGCCTAGGGTTGTGTGAACCAAATTAAATTATGTGTTGAATGTCTCTTTATGTGCTTATTCATGGTTACTTTGATTATGCATGGTTAGATCTAGCTACGTTGATGAGTTGATGTTGCGAAGTAGATTAAACGGCTCAATAACTAAGTGATATGGTAAATAGCATTACAATTGTATGTATGAATCAAGTAAGGATTAAATAAACTCTGAATATTGTTCACAATACAAATAGGTTGTAATGAATATGATTGACTCACATTCTCTCACAACTGCAAAAAATTGGTTCCTACAGTCCCCATAGATACCTCGGGTGAGACTTCTCCTACATGCAGGTGATGCTGAAATGGATGGTGTCTGAATGGTTTGTTGGTTAAAATAACTTGAACCTAGGGTGTTACACTTGCGCACCAACAAATGGTTTTGTTGCCAAGACCTAGAATCTGTAGTTGAGGGAATACTTTGGAGTCTGACTAAGAAAGAAATATCAGAATGGATAGAACGAAAGGAATGATAATTTGCTCGAAAAGAGAATAGAAACCCTTGTATGAAGGATGAATAATGGATGCAAAGATATTTGTTTACCGAGATGCATGATATCTTCTTTGGAAAATTTATGATTATCTTGACTGAATGGTTGGAAATATTAGTGGAGAATACTGGAATATATCTGTCGACTGCACCAAGGATTTGGACTCTTGATTTTGTAAGACAATTGAATTATGTAAGTAATTGGACTTCCTGCACAGTTTATTTTTGACTGGACAATATATTGGGGGGATATATTACAAAATTCACAATCGATTGCACACAGTCATAAGAAGGTCAATGTGGTAGGTTCATGAAAGCATTGAGTATGTGGATATAGATGTTGTTGTGTGATAAATGCATGATTATGATGGATTTTGATATCTAAAGGACTTCACACACATATGGGAATTGGGATTGGCTAGGAGATGGTCTAAACGTAGGAGAGAAGAAATGAATAAGGAAGGAGAGGAATGTGCATGCAGGAAAATGATGAAGGAATATCAGAAGGAGAACACAAATTTGGGGTATTGCATAGTGGAATAAGATACAAGAAGTTGAAGACTGAGGATGAGAAGAGAGAGCAGCGCAGTGAGTACAAAGAACCTTGAACATATGTCCATATTGTATAACTAAATTGTATAGAAAGAGAAGAGTAAGATCCTCACCACAATCCTATTATAGAAGAACCAATAAGTCCTATTCAAGTTGAATCCTACATCAAATCCACAACCCATGCACGCCAACAAGATCTAAAACCACATTCAATGACTTGTTAAAATCCCTAGAAGAAGAGTAATATTCAGAGATTTGGAAACAACATGTTGAACCAGAGTCATCCAATATCACCAAGGGGAAGGAATACACACAAAAACATGGAAGGAGTGGATAATACACTGAAACTACTTGAGTTTTGGGGAATTGGGTCAAAGGACCATGAATAACATCTCTTTGTCTGTGAGACCATTTGGGCTACGAGGAATGTCCAATATGAGGCTATGAATACTGCATAGTTGGAAACAACGTTATGAGGCCACGCACTAGTATGGTATATGAAGTTGTAGATTACTACACCAATAGGCCAAGAGAGAACCTTAGCAGAAATTACATAAACAATGTTGAAAGAATTCAAGAAACCAAAATCTGAGTCACAGTACGTTACATAGTTAAAAGAAATCAAACTACTGCAGACTGAATCAGTATGGGAATTTGATTAGAGATTTAAGGATGTGATGGGTAGGTTAACATTCCAAATCTCTAATCAACAACACAAGGAATGGTTTATTGCGGTACACGATGGTGCATGTTCCAACACAATTGGCTACCTTGACTATTAAATTAGTAGAGATTACAAAGGGGACGGAGAAGCATGAACAAATTTGGTGTACTTAGTGTAAGACTAAAGGTCACCATAAAGATGAATTATCGGCCTTTGCATAGTACATGGAAGCCAGAGAACCGAATCCATTACCAGGAGGAAGATATTGTGATATATGTAAGAAATGGGGACATAATCCACATGATTTTCCATTTATATAGAATACTAGAGTATGCCAAGAAATTTATTCTGCACATTTTGTAAGTTAGTAGAAAATTAATATAAGGATTGTCACACATTTGATTTGATGAGGGAGCACACTTCAAACATTTACATAATTCAAGAGGAAAATGCTGCGACAGAAGGAGTTCAGTATAATAACTAAAGTGTATTTAACCAAGGAAACCGAGGAGGATTTGGCAGAGCTCGAGGAAGAGAAAATTTAAAAATAGGAAGAGGCCAAATAGTATGTTATAATTGTAACCAACTGGGACAGTTATCTCATGATTTCAAAAACCCATGCACACCATGCACATATTGTCGAGCATTGGAGCATGCAACATAAGACTATCCTCAATTATTGGCAAAGTGGTAGGTAAGAAGGAATCAAAACCAGAACCCGAATCAAAATGTTCAAAATATATCATCAGAGATACAATATGAAGGACCCAAAATAGTAGTTGTTACATGTGGAGGAGATAAAACATGGATTGATATGACCAATGGGATAAGGTAAGCTGAGAAATGGATAAAGAAAGTTGCAGGGAATCTACCGATGTTCGACCCACAACAAGAAAAGGAGACCTATAAGAAGACAAGAAAGGAGATATTGGGACCGAATTTGGTAGCATCAACATCATCTGTGCCACCTATGGGTGGGATACCTGCAATGTATGATCATGCCATACCAGGAGGGCCACTAAACAAAGAAAATACTTTGGGAGAGTTCTTGAATATTTATTTAAAAATGATGAAGGATGAAAATGCATTCAATACTTTATGTAACATGATTAACCGTTGCACACAAGAAAGGACAATTCCTATCGTACATAAGGTAATGAATAAGGTACTGTGCAAGAAAATAACCAATGGAGAATTCATACTAATTGCACAGATTGGGGAATATGATGTGGATACCGTTATTTCATACTTGGGTTTTGATGTAAATGTGTTTCCAAAACAAACCTAGGAAATGATGGGGAATCCCAAGTTAATCTGGTCGCCCGTCTAGTTAAGATTAGCAAATCAACACAAGATAGTACCAATTAGACGATTGACATGGATACTTGTGAATATAGATGGAGTGTGAAATACAACATATTTTGAAGTTATTGAGATCATGGATGATAGCCAACCATATCCAGTGTTAATGGGATTAGAGTGGGCCATCTACAACCAGGAAATAATTAACTTTAAGAGGAGGTAAATGACCTCCGTAGTAGGGGACTTGAAGGTTACTTCCCCATTGGATCCGAAAGAAAAGGTAAGAGGTACATTGAAATAGAAAAAGGGGATGAAATTGACAACTTGTATCACATGATTGCACGAATGGATGACTATGTTAACACTACTACAGATGGTACACAAAGTTGGAGGATCATTAGAACATGTGCATCAAACTCAGAGGAAGGATTGGAACATCGGTAGAAAAGGATGCATGAAGTATCAACAAGGTGGTGTGCCCACATTACTCGATCATTGTGCTAGATTGAAATGGAGTTATGTGATTCACCCAAGTTTGATGGATTAACTGATATAGAAACGTTTGTATAGAAGTTTGAGTTACAAATACCTGAACTACAAATATTTTTGGCATTATATGTTATTTTAAAGGCCACCCTAGCCATATGGTGGGGTATGCATAAATAAGGCATAGAATACTAGCAACAGTGTAAAATATGGATACAAGTTAGATTCAGTACCGATGTGGAATATATTACGCAGGAATATAATAGGGAAGGAAATTCAATAGATCATGCCGCACAGTGTGAAAAGATATGAATCTCGACATCGAAGAAAGAATGGATGCATAGGTTCATACATACATTGGAGACTATTCCAAAGAACTGGTACTTGGAACTAGAGATGCGCAGAGATACCGCAGACTGGGACTACATGAATAAAAGGTTTAAGGTAACATTTACCTTTGAGAATGAATATCCATTAATATATGTAGCGCTAGAGGATATTAGAAACAAAATTTTCTCAGAAGAAGAGTTAATGAAGGTAATATATGTATGTAGTTCGCGTAACACTTCTATGACATTCCACCAATTACTGGAAATTTACAATGTTGCACAATAATCTTAGGATGAGGAAGATCCATGAAATGTACAAGCACTTGAAATAGAGGGAGAACACATTGTAAAAGGTCTTGAGCTTGAATCCACAACATATGAGACACCACTAAATATGCGGAAAGTAAATATTGTGACAGAGAAGAAACCAAATTTTGCGCAGCTATGAGATTAATGGAGTGATGAAACCATAGAAAAGATTGAACATTTACTACGTGAATATCAAGACCTATTCCTAACTACATTTTTAGAGATGAAAGGGATTGTTGGTGAGTTGGTGAGTTAGTATAGATGAAAATCCTGTTGAAAATAGGCACTAAACCAATAATACAGATACCTTAAATATTGAATCCAAAATACAAAGAGAAGGTAAAGGAAGAAATAGACCACATGCTAAAAGAAAGAACCATTGAACCAGTTGAGGAGTCATAATGGATAAGTCCAATGGTGGTACAGGACAATAAAACAGGAGGGATTAAGATCTACGTGGATCTAAGTATGTTTAATGATGCATGCCTACATGACCCATTTCCGAAACCATTCATAAATGAAGTACTAGAGAATGTAGGGGGGCGAGAGGCCTATTCTTTTACAGAATTTTTCTTAGGCTATCATCAGATTAAAATTTCATAAGAAGATAGGAACACAACTACCTTTGTGATGAAATGGGGATGTTACTAGTAGATAATAGTGCCTTTTGGATTAAAGAACACACCTGTAATATTTTCAAGAGTAGTTGTTGCAGTCTTTAAGGAATTTATTCATAAGTTCTTGGAAGTATACCTAGATTATTGGGTTGTGTTTATTCTATTAATGGATCACATCAAATTAAAAATATTGATGTTGGATAGTTGTAGACAATGTCATGCTTCACTAAATTCGAAGAAATGTATTTTTTGTGCATCATTTAGGATTTTTTTGGGACATGTGGTATGTAAACAGGGCTTAATAGTGGATCCCACGAAGATTGCAGTAAGTCTATATTTACAACCACCCACATCAGTTAGAAAGTTGAGAGAAACACTGGGTCACACAGGATATTACTAGAAGTTTATCAAGGGATATGTGCAAATTACAACATCGACGAAGAAGTTGTTGAAAAAAGAAGAAACATTGTAGTGGAATGACGACTGTCGGAAAGGGATAGATACATTGAAACAAAATCTAGTAACTACGTCGATTTTGATATTCCTAGACTAGAAAAAGGAGTTCCATGTTCATGTGGATTCCTTTTCCATTGATTTAGGTGCAATATTATCCCAATCAGGAGTAGGATACATAGACCATTCAATTTCCTTCACAATTAGGAAGTTGTGGACAACAAAAAAGAATTATACCATGACAGAAAGGTAAGAACTTGTGATGGTATATGCGTTGCAGAAGTCTAGACATTACTTGTTGGGTTCACATTTTAAGATGTACACAGACCATTTTGTGCTAATATTCTTAGTGAACAAGCCAGTTTTGGGGGCGAGAATATGCATATGGTTGTTTCTATTCAAAGAATACAACTTTGAAGTTGTTGTAAAACTAGGAAAGTTGAATGAAGGAATATATCACTTATCATGCATATTATCAGGGGAATATGCAGAAAATATAGATGATAGTTTACTAGATGCATAACTATTTTTGGTTAAAATGGTGGATGACTACTTTTCATAGATTGTGCATTTTCTAAATACAGGGATGGCTCCATCGAACATGACAGTGGCACATAAGAAGAAACTGGTGGTAAAGGAAGCGGAATACCAGCTAATTGCAAGAAGCTTATATAGTTTAGGTGTCGATGGGATATTACGATGATGTGTAGTAGAGCATGAAAGGTCGATGATACTTGAAGAAGTGCATACCGAAATAGAAGGATGACATTATGCAGGAAAAGAAACAATGCAAAATATTTTGTGCATAGGGCTCTCATGGAAAACACTTCACAAGGATGCCAAAGAGTATTGTCAAACATGTGATGTTTGTAAAAGGGTATGAAAGCCATCCAAAAGGGATGAGATGCATTTGAATCCACAATTTACACTACAATATTTTGATAAATGGGCAATAGACTTTATTGTGCCAATCAATCCAGTGATAAGAAGATCAAGGGCTAGGTATACAGTTATTGTGACAAAATATTTGACCAGATGGGAAGAAGCAACACCAGTTACAAATTGTAGTGCAAAGACTGTTGTTCACTTTCTATTCGAGAATGTAGTGACAAGATTTGGATGTCTGTGCATTTTGTTGAGTGACCAAGGGACACACCTCATCAATAAGACAATTGAAACAATGACCAAATAATTTCATATCCATGATCATAGGAGCATGCCATATCACCCTTGGGCCAATGGAACATTAGAATAATTTAATAAAATCCTAGAGAATGCGCTAACAAATATCTGTAACGTAGAAATATATGATTGGGACTTAAGGGTTCCCACAATATTATGGGAATATAGTACTACACACAAAAAATTGACAGGACATACACCTTTTATATTGGTCTATGGACAAGAAGTAGTCATGCCAATGGATTTTACTGTGCCAAGTCTATGCATTGCAATTATCACTGATATTTCGGACTGTAATGCAATAGAGGAGAGAGTGTCGCAATTATTACAGCTCGAGGAGGATAGATTTGTCGTAGGCTTCCACCACCAAGTTCAAAATGCCAAAGAAAAAGCATGGCATGATCGACATATTAAGAAGAAAAAATTCAAAGTCAGAGAGTTAGTATTTTTATATGACAACAAGTTTATGTAGCATCCTGGAAAGTTCTAAATGCATTGGTTAGTCCCATATATTATTAAGTAGGTGATGAAAACAGGTGATGTGCAATTGGAAACACTGAATGGAGAACTCATGGGAGGAATGGTGAATGGAAGTTGGTTGGAAACCTATAAAGAGGGCCGTAAATTTGCACAATAATGTGAGCTATGGAAGAAGACATGTAACTTAGTAGTGTACTATAGTAGTAAAAGGAAATAAAAAAAGTATAAAAACAAAATGATAAAAATAAAAAAAATTACAAAGTTTAAAGGAATAAGAGACTCAGAAGAAGTAGTGATTGTCGCACAAAGGGATGAAACTACGCCAATTAAGAAAAAAATACATAGAAGCAAGACAATTTGGCCACTATGCAAGGCACAATGAAACAAGTAGTGCAAGACACTCAGGAGAAGATCATGGATTTGGCTGCACAGACCGTGGAGGAAATTTTGAGTAAGGAATCAGAAGTCATGAAAGAGGTACAGACAAATAGGGATAGCCTCCCAAATTTGATGGAGGTGTGGAAAAGAGTGATTCAATAGGCCTGAATGTGTCAGGAAGAGACACAAGTGAGTGTTGGTG
The DNA here is from genome assembly GCA_010110895.2 of Picea sitchensis. Taxonomy (NCBI): domain Eukaryota; kingdom Viridiplantae; phylum Streptophyta; class Pinopsida; order Pinales; family Pinaceae; genus Picea; species Picea sitchensis. The sequence continues at coordinate 142,932 of SNQJ01S0030798.1, forward strand.
GCCTTTGGACATGCAACTTTGAATACAATTTTGAGGAAAATACTAAGTATGGATAAAACACAAAACAAAAGAGGAAAGGGGAGAAGCCAAGGTCAAAGTGTGCAACAAAAGGACACATAGCATAAGATCAAGAAGATCAATAAGATCAATAAAATCAAGAATATCAAGAAGATAAAGTGAGGGAAAGAAGGCGCAAAAGGAGGAAAAAGCTACCCGAGCAAAGAATTGTCATTGACTCACAATGCGTTGTCATAGGGTATCGAGCCCTAATATCCTATATAAATATGTAATGGGTTGGGCATATTAGGGGTTATTGATACTATTGTTTTTGTGGCTAGATAGTATAGTTGGTTGTGGGTCTCTCTATCTCTCTCTCGAGTTTGCATGGTCCAGTCTGATGAGTAAAGGGTGAGAAAAGAGACTGAGAGGAAGATAGATTGCATTTGATAATTAGGAAAATGAATGAGATGAATCGTGTACAACAGAAGCTAGTTTAGATGGGGATTTATCATGATATATCCATTGTAGCATAGCGCGTAAGCTTGAGACTATTTCCTAAAGAAGAATAATAAAGAAGAAACCAATTATGGACGTAGCCCATGGTTCGGTGAACTAGGTTAAAATATGTGTTGAATGTCGGTTTATGTGCTCATCCATGGTTAGTTTGATTATGCATGTTTATATCAATCTCTATTGATGAGTTGATGTTGTGAAGTAGATTAAACAGCTCAATAACTAAGTGATATGATAAATTGCCTTACAATTGTATGTATGAATCAATTAAGAATTAAATAGACTCTGAATATTATGCATAGTATAGATAGGTTTTAATGAATAAGTTGATTAACTCAAATTCTCTCACAACTAAAGAAATGTGCTTCCTATAGTCCCCATAGATACCTCGGGTGAGACTTCACTTGCATGCAGGTGATACCGAAAGGGTCGATGTCTGAAGGGTTTGTTGGTTAAGATAACTTGAACCTAGGGTCTTACAACTGCGTGCCAACACACAACATGTTGTAAATATGAGAATTTATATAGTAAAGATATGAATATATATGGCTATCATATGTATTGTTCATGCACAATTTATATCTCCGTTGTGATGGAATACTTCCAGTAATAAAGATATGACAATTCTGATCCATTATGCACTTGTTATGTATAAGTTGAATATGTGTGTATCATTTTAATTCTTATTCCTAATATTTTATCATATATGAGCTACAAGGGTGCCAATCCTAGTGACTTTATATTTGTTTAACCTTAATCCCTATCACAATACCTTATGGTATCTTTGATCCTCTCTACATCTCGGGTGAGACCTTCCTTGGCCTTCACTGAGCATTTATATACCGGTGCTTTAGGGTTTTTGTTGGAAAACTTTGGATGAACCCTGGTGTTATCACTAAAATTTTGTCTGCAACATTACATGCAAATGGTTACATAAACACAACATCTCCAAACACCTATTAGTTCACATGCAGCACCAAAAATGCATTTCCAAGAGGCAAAAACTATACAACTGGACAAAAGATGACATGTGATGAATCACTAAAGGAAGCGCACACACAATGCGCGGGCCAAAGAAGCCCATGGAGCACATAATGCGCCATATGCATGACTATGTACGAGAAAATCCATGCACTCCTATGAACGACACATGTATGGTTCTTGTCGACCCCTCACCCACTTATGGACCAACTCCCAACTTGATTTTACCCTCAAATATGAGCTGAATCTGAATGGGGGGATGGTCAAAGACCTAAGGGTTCCCTAAAGGGCCCCTTGTCCACACTAAGAACCAGTTGGATATTGCCTCAAAGACATGTTATAAATGGAGGCCATGGGTGCACTAAGAATTGAAGAATATCATAGTATTGTTATGATGCCTCTATTCTCCTTCAAGAAACCTCTTTTCTTCTTGGAGCATTCTAGCAACATCTCAATAAGCTATTCCACTCACCTCTTGAGGGAATAGGCTTGGATTTCTTCACCATTTTATTTATTGTTTCTCATTGTAAGAATATCTCTCAAATAGGGAACTCAAGAGCCCTCCCAAGGAGGAAGAGGGGATTCATAAGTCCTCCTTTATTTATGGTTTTTTTCCAACTAATATAGTTATCCATTGGTGGAATAATCTCGATCATTTGGTTGATTGATTTTGGTTCAAAGTTTCTTATGCATTGTAGTATTATTTCCTTAGTTGTTTTTAGTTCATTTGCTTGTTTATTTCATGTTCTTGTGTTATTTAATTCATACACTAACCTCTGTCTTGTCTAGCAGGCCCAACTAGACTTGTATGTTCCCTTGTTTTTCTCACCCAAGTGACGAAACCGACACAACATATTGGTGACCATATTGGAGATAAGGTATCAATTTCCTCCCTATTTTGGTTGTTTGAGCACTTCTTTTTTATCCATTTTCCTTTCAAGAACCATAACCAACCTAGACTTACCTATCAATTTCTAAGTTTAGAGCTGGAGCAGAAGAATTCAACTTAAACTTCCCCACCCCGCGGATGCGTATCAGAACGTGCATGGGTATTTCAGCCCAGAGACGCTTTCGAGCATTGTGCGCCAAAAACACTTTGTTTCACTGCGCACTGTGGCCTAAAAGTTCCTCAGTTCTCTATGCATTATGTGCCCACCATGCCCTTTTCTGAACTGTAACTCGCACATCTGTCCATAATTTCAAAATTGTAAGAGTTTTTGTGATGATTTGAAGGTCCCTAGCCTTCAAAATATTTCTTTTTATACAGATTGTAAATGCACTCCACTTAGATTCCTTTCCCACACGAAAGGTTAGTCAAAACATAGGCACTTAGGGGGTTAAAAGGAACCACATTTATCCTCTTTTTCTTTGGTTTGCACATAGATAGCTTGTTTTGATTGTAAAAGTTAAGTTGAGATTATTTTCTATCACATATGAAAACACTTGCATTGGGACCAGAAATCAAACTTTAATCATTGAGTATGCTCTTCTCTTGTGCCATAGAGAGATATTAAGAATCATAAAGGTGATTAAGGGGACATTTCAT
>SNQJ01S0030799.1:3387-16776 GCA_010110895.2 Picea sitchensis
GATGCAGATGCTGAAACACGGAGCTGTCACTCAGTTCAGAAATGTAGATGCTGAGACACAGTGGAGACCACCACGATGCCGAAACACGAGCCCTGACAGTTAGCAGTCAAGGCCGACACAGTCAAAGGGCGCGATTCACGTGGTTGAACAGCCCGTGAATTGCGATGCTGAAACAGCATCAACAGCTATGAGAAGAAGCGGTTACACCAGCCGTAACAACAATGCCTCGCCAGCTCCTGTATTAGCATTTGGTTGCATGAGAATAGGACACCCTATGCTGATTTAGAAAGAAGATCCGATTTAGTGTAGGATCTAGATCTGCCTTGGGATGATTGTATCGATGGGATTTCCCTTTAAATTCAAGGGAAATCACCATTCAAGAATCCAACTTTTTATGTACTAAGAACTTAAGAGAAGCGGGACGTGTTCGATCTTTCCAAATTGTAATGTGATATTTCAACAGATGAATAGAAGACTGCTCTGATAATTCGTCTCTAAGTTTTCCCGTTTCAGGGGAATTTTGTGAGAAGGGAGGGCCCACCTTCTTCACAAGATTCACCCCTTAGTTAGAAGTGTGATTGTTTAATTCTTGTTTATATTTTGTTTGACTGTTATTTGCTGAAACACTATTTGATGGATTTTACGTTGCTGAAACACTACTGACTCTGTCTTAGTTATTGAATAGAACTTGTAATTCTTTTTATCAGCAATCTTGTGTGGTGATTCTATGTTAGCAGAGGTTTGATTAAAGATTCCTGCAGGTGATTCTATGTTACAGAGGGTTTGATTGGAAGATCTCCTGCACAGACAGAAAGGGATTAAAATATCAGACCCTCTGTAGAATTCATTCCCACTTCAAATGCTAATGTCTGGGATGCCCTACCACAGGAAGGAATTCCAACTATCTTGACCTAAGTAGATCTCTTTCCCTTGCAAATTGTGTTAGCCAGAGATTTGGTTGGAAAAGTCCCCACTCAGCCAGGAAGGAACTGCAACACCTTTGTCTCTTTGTAGATTTCCTTTATCCTGTAAGTGTGTTAGCCAGATTTGTTATGTCCCCTGCTCAGGACATAGGAAGGGACTGTGCACCTGTCTTAGATTTTCACCCTCTGCAAGTGGGGTGTTAGCCAGGGATTGGGATTTTCATGGTTCCTACTCTCAGAAAGGAAAGAACCAAAACATCCTACTGCTTGCATTTTTCCTGTGTTAATCAGAAACTGGGTTAGAGATCCCTGCTTAGAAGAAAGGACCAGGATTGCCTTGTTCTCTCAGAGACTCCAATCCCCACAAGTGTGCTAACAAGCAAGGCCCGGCTTCAAGCACAAAAGTAACTGGGGTGCTTTGTTCTCTGTTAGATTTAATTGTTTTCTGCATTGTTGTTCTCATGAAAGAGTGTTAATACCGAAGTCTCTGTTTGAGAGTCATGGGTCTTGTTCTCATTGTAAGATAGTCGCTTCTTTCCCATTGCAATGATACTTGAAAATGTAATCTAGGGATTCTTAATTTGAACCACAAGGAATTGCAATTAGGGATATTTATTTCCTATGATTTAATTCAGAACTTCGTCAATTTCGCTAAGTATAGATAGAATGATTTTTCTTTACTACAACACTAATATACTTTTGGAATTGAGCATAGTGCCAGCCTATCTTTGAAACAAATACTGGTTGATAATTTATGTTTCACTTGGTTGTTTAGCTCATCACAGCTCATTATAGTGACCAACAATGTCAAATGCATCTCCCCATCCACTACCATGGGGTGTCTCCAATGTGCCTGTATGTGTCACGCCCCCATATAGGAAGCTCTGTCATTTCTAGGTGAACACTGCACTCCTACTAGTGTCACCACTCACTGAGGCGCAGGTCATCATCACGGGCGACATGTTCACGAGACACCGGGGCTATCGTCCTTTTCCATCCAAACACTGTGTCGTCCTCCTCCCAAGCATCACTAGCCTCTGCAGGTCACAACATCACTATCCTCTCTGGTAGAGTCACTATCACTAGCTTCTATACAAGAGTCACTATCATCATCTCCGCTCTCTGCATCCATCATCTATCCCTCCATCCTCACACACCTCACCCTCACCTGCCATGACATGCCTCACACAAAGTTTTTCCCTGATCTTTACCCCTGCACCTGTGATCTAGTTCCCACGGCCCCTTAAAACTATGAGAAGGTTGCATGCTCCTACCGCACATGGGTTTCTCTTCCACCATATAGTTGTTTTTTACTTTTCACCTATAAGTGATCATCCCCTAAATATCCCATTTGGTTCTTAATGGGGATTTCATGATATTGTAGGAAGGTTATTAGAGTTTGCTTCTCGTTAAGGTCAGCCATATTATGATCTCCAACCAGATTCAGCATATCTTTATCCATTCTTTTCCAACTATCCATTTATCCCTATGGAATATCCTCGATAGTCATGCAGATTTAAGCTCGATACCACCTAATGATCCCAAGCCATTATGCAAGGATCACCTGCTTTTCTTGGTGTCTTTTTAAAACTTTTCTCTGAGGGAGGTATTTTCTCAAACACTTTGTTGATCTAATTTTAGATGTGTTTATATGTGTGTATGCAAACAACGTAAAGAGACAACCATGGAACATACCAACCATATGCAATAAGATAGAAAGCCAAAACATCTCAAATCTGTTTTTATTCATGAATAGAGGAACTTCCTACAATGAAGATGTCGATTTGAAATGCTCAACAAAGAGATGTAGATAAGATTCATACAAAATGCTCCCATTAATACAAAGATGCCTCCAAAGATGAATAGTAGCCATATTCAATACAAGCAGACCAATGCTACAACTCTCCAACTAAGAATGCTTTTCCAATAGTGTCGAAACCCTTTAATAACTGACTTCGGCTGCCGAAAGTGTCCAATCACCATAATAATTATGCCAACTGATAGATTGGGTGTTGGTAAGAACAACCCAGTTGACCTAATCTCCAAGATCCCTCAATCTCTATAGATCTGAAAACCCCCACTGGTGCACCCTAATGGATACCTAAAACCCTAGATAATTTGGTCTCATTAAGGAGGCCACTCCAATGCTCAAACTCTCCGTAAATATAGATCTGGGACACCTGTCAGGCAGTATCACGCTCAGATCTGAAGTGTAACCCTCCAAACGAACTACATCTGGATCTCAAAATGCCCTCCTTCTCTAATTACTTCCACTGCCATAGAAATAACTGAGATATAAACTATCTCAGCACTAGATCTGATGTCCAAGGCCCTGGCAATAACAAACCCAATTTATATAATCCCAATGGTCTCTACCAATCTACTACACGAATTCTCTTCAGACATTTGGTGCTCTCTTGTCGGAATCCCCACCTGCACACCCTCTCTATCTCCAAGACATGAATGATGTAGAATCCTTTTCTCAGAATCGAGTAATATCCGGGAACAAGATGGTGCGGGAGAGTATTTCATCTCCGAGACCAAGCTTGGGGACACATAGGTGGAATCTTCACCACTAACTGCCCTAGGGTTTCAGGTTATGTTCAAAACCCCCAAACCCCCTAATAGCTCATATCTAGAAGCCAGATATGAAAATAGGATCATACATGAATGAACGAGAAGAGACCCTTGCCTTAAGTACTCTTTTGGCTCACCTTGTCCCTCCAAAGTGACTTTTCAGATGATATTTTAATTAATTAATTAAATCACTTAATTAATTAATTAACCTTTTACCTTTGAAAAGCTCCTATCTCTCCTTGTGGCTTTCCCCCCGCCACAAAGTCACTTCATCCATCCCATCTCCAGAGGTATTCCTCCGATTCCAATGAGATATTACATCAGAGGTTCCTCCAAGTAATGCCCAAAATGACCTCTTCAAAAAATTTTATTGATCATAGCTCAGGCCAGTCAAAATCATGGAAATCGCCTAATGCAATGAAACCAAAGCCAACTCCGCAGTGCATAATGGCTCATAATGGATGGAATATGATCATCAATGCAATCTAGACCCCAAAATACCCCTCAAATACCCCCCTGTACTTCTAGCACCCATCCGCTACTCTAGTCATCATAAATCTCGCCTGATGATGTCCCAAAGTGGGGATACACAAAGTTGCAGGTTTCAGGCTTCACCAAAAACTTATCATCTACTTGAATTCAAAATGATTTTGATGTCTTGGCGGAACAACACAGTGGCCTTAGGTATCCTACAGGTAATAAACTTGAGTTATATGCTTTCACCGATGTTGATTGGGAAGGTTGTGTAGATAGACATGAAGAGTACCAGTGGAGAAGCATTTTCTTGGAGGTGACGTCTTCAAAGTTACCGGCAAAACGCAGAGTGTTCTCGTCTACTTCAAGCATACATAGCGCTATGTGTTGTTAAAAATTCGGGTTCTATGGGATGAAATAGATGCCTGAAGATATGCATATTCATTGAAGGACGAACCTTATAACTTATCTTTTGTAGATAATACCAAAGGTACTAGGTATTTTAAAACCCGTTATGCATTCAAAACAAAGCACATTCCCATCAAAATTCATTTTCTAAGAGAGCAGGTTGTGTTTAAAGTCATTAAAATGGAATATGTTGACACAGATTGATTGCAGATGTATTTACTAAAACTTTACCTAAAATGTAATTTGAAAGTCTCATGGATCATTTAAGGGTTTACCCTCTATAATTTCAATTCATTCTCAAGACAGGCATTTCATTATGTAACGGGACCGTGACAGTTTATTGACTATTGTTATATGATTTGTCATTGAATGATACATCTTTGCAAGTGGTTTTTCTTTGCTCAGAGGGCATATGGTTGATTCCTTGCCATAGATGTCAAAAGAGGGAAAAGAGATTTAAAGTTTTCCATCAAATGCCAAAGGGGGAGTTTGTTTGTCATTAAGTAATAAAGTTGCTGCACATGTTTTAGTTCACACGTCAAACTTTTCAATCGAGAGTTCCTTTAAAAAATTCAGAATTTGGAAATTCAGTAAGCTGACAGATCGAACTTTTGGAGATTACAAGTTGAGAGAATGATGCATGCTTCGATACCGTAAATGTGAATTCCAGGGATCATCCTAAACCATTGATCATGGAGGGTCAAGAACCATCGATCCAACATAAGTTAAATCGATATCGAGAAAAAAGGAGGAGCTCCAACCTTTGACATCACGATACGCGAAACGCAAAGTCCCAATGAGATCAAGATTTTTTGATCATGAAAGGTTGTGGGTCGTTGATCGGAGCACAAAGTTACGATGAGATCATGACCGTTTGATCATGAAATATCGAAAGGGACACATGCCACATGATCTAAGATTTCAAGAGTTTTTGTTGGAGGTCATGAATACCTGATGGCCAAAGTACCAAAACCTCGACAACCATCCATCTCGATGAATGATTAAGTCATGTCCATTAGATTAATCATTGGAGGGGTAATATAAGAGTATTATACACGCTTTATCTATCCCCAAGAAGTTAATGAGAACCTTCGACGGTATATCCACCAAATCAATTGCGGAAGTCATTATATTTCAGACGCATTGAGGTCAACCACTACATCAATCAAACGCCGAAATGAAATGCTAAATGTCACCCTTAAATGCAGAAAGGTACTTATGAGGGGTTTCAGCATTTCAACGAATTAGAAAAGTCAAGAGAGGACTCCAAGCCTATCTCGGAATCATGATAAGATGAGGATCAATGGATGGCGAACATCGCATAATGACATCATTTTCCGACCGCATTGAAAGGAAGAAAATTCCCCAACCTCTAACTCTTTAAAGTGAAAATGAAACCAATTTTGAGTATGGTTGTGGTTACTACACCTATGGTCATATGAGAGGGAGAACAGGCACGAAGCTAAGCCCTACTGGATCATAAATAACATGAAGAGGTGATATGTCTTCACCAGATTGCCCATATGAATCGCTTTTTATTGCCTGGTAGGGTCAGCTGCATAATGGGCATATGGTTTAGTATAAGTGTCTTGCCAAAGCACTCGAGGCTTGTTTCTATTGAAAACAAAAACTCAACGCTATTAATGCTATTTAAATGATGAAACAGATCGAAAGGTTGATGTTCTTCTTGATACCTTAGCCAATAATAATTTATGTAAGATAGTTGTTCAAGCTATTAACCAATTTCCAAGCATGAGGATTCTAATGTACACTTTGATTGTCAAATAAATTGTGTGAGAGATTGTGGGTGATGATTGGGGAATAATGGTGGAGCCGAAACTCTGAAACATCAAGGAGAAGAAATGATGGTTGTGAGCAAATATTAAGGAGAGAATATATATGTGCAAATTGATAAATTTATGAGGTTTGGTCAGATGGATTGGATAGTGAATATATAAATAGACATTAATATTTGGATGAGAAGATAGCCATGTGGTTTTGGTGTGTTCTTAGTGACAAAGAAGGATTCCAAGGTGATAGGGAGGAGCAAGGGGAGACTACAAAAGTCTCTTGTACAAGTTGGTGCTTTTACATATGGGAGTTGTGTAGCTTCCATTCAGTTGTTGTTGAAGAAACAGAGGTAGAAACCCCCTGCCTTGGTTGTAGCCTCTATGCCAAGAATGTAAAGAGGAGTTGGATCTTACCTTCATTCATAAGAAGAAGAGGTTTTTCTCCCTTTGGCTCTCATGAAAAAATCACTGTGTCAATGTTTTATTTATGTGACTGTCTATTTATTGGTTAAATGTGTTACTACAAGTTAAATGTTAAAAGGTAATGATTATTGATTAGTAAGTAATATGATTATCAAATTAAATAAATTTTTATAATAACCATTCACTCTCATGAGTATCCCTCGGCTCAACACCCTAGTAGGGCACCATACAATGGATCAGACATGGAAGTATCCCTCTCCTATTCACTTGTTCTTCTAGGACTCCTCTCCTAATGAGATTCATCTCCAAAGAAAATACTTCTCTTCAGGCCCCATTACATTGCTTGAACCCTTTATAAAAGTTACCATCACCTAAACATTCTAGAGGAGGAACCTAAGAAGTCCCTGACATATTTCTTGATTATATTCATATATTTCTTGATTATAAAATCACACCAAACATATATTTCTGATTTCATAAAATCATACCAATAATGTATTTATTGATTATATTCATCCCTCATATCCTCCATAATAATAAATATCTCTGTATTCATCCAATGAATCTTGAATACTACTTAAACTATCATTGAGACTTGACCAAGTATGCTCATGCAATCATCCAATGTGTCATAGAATTGGGATCTGAATGCTTCAAATAATTGTAGAATTTATTTGAGGGTTTATGGTGCCAAATCATCTGATCAACACCCCATGAAATCTTCAGTCCCAATGAATCACAAGTGAAAACCCAAAATAGGAACAATAAGTTACTGACTGAGTCATAAAACCCTAAAAATGTTGAATTTAAAATTCTCAATCCTTCACTTCCAGACTTCATTTTTTTTTAAATTCAAGTGAAATTAGTAGCAAAATCAAGAGTAGTTAATTTTTTTGGAAAAATTATCCTCCAAGGTATATGCAATAAAAAAAACGCCATCCAATGTAAAAAATTCTAAAAATTTGTAGATTTTAAACTTCAATATCTTGACTTCCTCGACTCCGTTTTAATTTATTTTTTCCTTAAATGGGTTTTTTCCGAGAGGAACTCTCAGATTCACAAACCTGCCTTGAAAATTTTGCACAAAAAATATACAAAAATTGTCTGAAATGTCGCAACCCTCTTTTTATTCTCCGAAAAAAAAAAAAAAAAATGTTTGCCCACAATGTATGCCAAGGAAAGTGTTCGATACTTAATTATTGTTAAGGGACCCATACCGTGATATATTCAAATATTACCCAATAATACCAAGAATAAACTATAAACCATTCACTCTAATATGAACATAAGAATAAGAATGTCTTCAACAGAAAGTCTCTCGATACCACTTGCAGGAACCCATACCTATATTCCACATACCAGGGCCAATACCAAGAATAAACCATTAACCATTCAATCTAACACGAACATAAGAATAAGAATGTATGCCAAGAAAAGTGCTCTGACACCACTCTGTTAACCCAAGACTGAATACAAAAGCACCAAAAAATATATACAAGAACACACATGTGAAATCCCCTTTATTACTATCAAACCCTTGAGGTAGGGCAACACCATACACGTTGATCCTATTATGGAGGATACCATGGAGCTTATTCAATGTAAGGTGGACTAGGTCCACTATATTATTAAACAAGACCCAATTATGTAGAAGTTAGATATAATAAATGTAGTTAGATATAATAAAATGTAAGAGGTACTTTAGAAGGTTCTACTTCTAGAAGATTCCTCCTCTAGAATGTGAGACCCAAGAGTTCATAGGGTGATCATATGGCTGGCTTCCCTCTCAAATCCTCAAAGAAATTCTACAAATAACTGAAGCACTCAAATCCCAATTCTATGACACATCGGATGCTGATTCTCATGAACTTGATATACCAATGAGAAGCTTCTCGTGTATTCAAGATTCATTTGATAACATGCAAGAGAGATTTCATATGACATCAGTGATTAATATAATCAAGAAATATATGTTTGCGTGATTTTTGAGGTCGGACAGGATGATTGGTATGGTGGATAGTTTTCATTTCCGGACACAAAACCTACTTTCATATATTTGGTTTGATCACTTACTGTTAACCTTCAGATACACAATGTCCCACATCGAGCCATCAACATCCAACCTCCCGTGCATATTCTACAATGGTTTTCTTTCTAGATTCATATTTGATCATCTCCCACCATGTGGATGGCTATTATTCGATCCACATGATAGGTGTATATTGGTTAATGTCATTTTTAAGCTGTTGGCTGTCCATTCTCCCATGGGTCTAAGATGAACAATTGATACAGTGGACCCTGGGCCATGCAAATGGAAGTTGGACTACTTCTGATGTGAAGCACCATTTCAACCCTATTTCTCTATTCACTTCATCAATATGGTCCACACCTTCTCTATCCATGGGACCCCTGGTATAGGAGCCAGGCATCGCTACTGAGTATCACTTTCATAAGGGGAAGGAATGTAAGGTAGCTAGAGTGTAGCCCAGGGCCCATAGTGATAATAGTGGAGGTCATTCAATGGCAGTGGACAATAGGTTCACTATATTACAATACTCAATCTAATCTACAGTAGTAGTTAGATATAATAAATGGGAAGAGCAGCACAAACAAGTAGAACTGCATTAGAAGGTTCTACTTAAGGTAAGACCTCCCTCTAGAATGCGTTCTTAGGGCATGGTAGCACCATAAGTCCAAGCAATGTAATGAGACATGAAGAGAAGTACTGTGTCAGAGCTGAACCATTAGGAGAAGCTCCATCAAGAGGAAAGTGAACAGAGAGATCCCTCCACAATAGGGATCCATTGTATGGTGTTTCCTACCTCAAATGTTTTGATATAATACAAGAGATTTTGCATTGTTCTTGTGTATGTCAGGAAAGCTTTGTATTCTCAATCTTGGTTCAGAACAAAGAAAGTGTCAGGTCGGCTCTACTGTTAAAAGGAAGTGACATAAATGGTATAAATAAATATCATTATATTACTCATTTGACACAAGTCGAATTTCTAGGAAATCGGGAAGTAAAGAAGGTCGATTTCAAGGGAGTGCATGAAGTATTTTGGTGATGTTCTAAGGTATGTTATTTTCAAAGTCATTTACCATTTTCTCTTATAAAAATTTGAATGATTCATATGGTGAAATTGTTATGGTATTGAGAAGACATATCAAGGCACCGCTGGTAAAGCCCAGCCTTGATTCTCTATAATTATGGAGGAGCACTCCATGGAAGATAGGATTTTGACCCCGTCCTAAAGCTACAATAACAAAAAGGTGTTCGCAAAATAGTCATAAACTATTCATAGATAATCCAAATGAAGTGGAAAAATTTAATTGGAAATAAGTACTTGAAATTTAGTTTATTGTGTGTGATTTTCAAAATCTTATGTTAAACATTGAGCAGTATTGTACAAAGTCTTCGGGTCTCCATAAACCAGAATTGAACAAGTCTACCTCATTATCTCTAACTTCTTTTGGGGAGGATTTAAGGAATGAAAATTGGAGGAATTTTCTAGAGAATACGTTGAGTAATATTATATATAAGATCATAGTATTCCAAGAATTGAAGAATTTCATAAATTGAAGAAGTCTCTGAAAGCATTATCGTTCTATGTGATGGTTGGTTGATGATGATGATTTAATGTAACTTTTATTATCTCTCATATATTATTGGTTGTAAGGAAGGGACAAGGATGGAGATTTAAATCCTCTCTTGATATTGAATATTACCCTCCTCTTGGAGGTTTATCCTCCTTTACATTTGGAAGTCGTAGCTACCTTTGGAAGTCATTACTTCCCTTAAACAATAACTATTGATTATTTCTCATATATTGTGCATGGTGTATTGTGGTGTATTGGTGTAACTCTTATACTATTGTTCATTGCTCATTGGATATAGTTGAATGGTTTAAGTATTAATTGATTTTTTTTTAAATTGTACTTGATATTGGTTTATGCCCCTCTCAGTATCAACACCTTGCAGGAGCCCAATCATGCTGGTACAAAACAAAGATGGAACTTAGTGACTTTGCATTGATTACCGAGCCATAAATAAAATGACAGTCATAAACTGGTACCCGATTCCCCAAATCGATGACCTTCTTGATCAGCTCATGAGGCCCAAATACTTCAGTAGGATTGATCTGAAGTCTGGCTATAACCAGGTCTCGATAGAATAGACAGATGTATGGAAGATTGCCTTCAAGTCAAAGGAAGGTATTTTTGAATGGTTGGTCATGCCCTTTGGTTTGAAAAATCCTCCAACCACTTTCATGAGGATGATGAACGATATCATGTGAACATTTACCAATACTTTTGTAGTGGTGTATATGGATGACACTCTCATTTACAACAAGACTTGGGAAGAACGCTTGCATCATATTCAACAGGTTTTGCACACCCTACGACAACACAAGCTATAGGATAACTTGGAAAAAATCACCTTCGACATGGATAGGGTCCATTATCTGTGATTCATTGATCATCATCGCTTACATGTGGATCCGACCAAGATCTAAGTCATCCATGAATGGGCATCCCCAACCACACTCACTGATCTTCAAAGCTTCTTGGGCGTTGCCAATTTCTACCGCATGTTTGTGTTGGGATTCTACCATATTTCATCAGCCCTCAGCCAAGTAACTAGGGGAAGTGGTAAGGATAAATTTGTGTGGGGTCGGTCCCAACAATAAGCATTTGATGATTTGAAGCAGCGATTTTGGTCAGCCTAAAGACTTTCACTATAGGACCTACAACAACCCTTTGAGATCGAGATAGATTCTTCAGACTATGTTGTGGGAATTGTTCTCACTTAGCACGACCACCCTATGGCCTATCATAGTGAGACTTTATTAGACGTTGTCCATAAGTACCCTACTTATGACAAAGAATTGTACTCCATTGTGCAAGACTGCTTCCAGTGGAGACATTACATTCTTGGGAAGGAGACAGTCATCCACATTGATCATAAGCCACTGTAGTTCATGCAAACATAAGGAAAATTGCATAATGATTGCCATTAGAAATGGTCTACATACTTGCAACAATTCCATCTCAACATCAAGTATAAAATAGGAAGCACCAACCATGTTGCTGATTTCCTTAGCAGACTTCCAGTCACGACACTCACCATGATGTTGGAATATTGTGGCCATGAGACCTTTGGATGGCCCCAACTCTATGATACAGACTCAGACTTTTCCACCACCTACCAAATGTTGGGAGAAGATGCAATTGCCACTAATTTCCATATTTAGGATGGGTTTTTGTGTCATCTGGGCCATATCTGCGTTCCATCAAGTGAGCAAGCGAAGATGATCTGACAAGCCTACTTCAATTAGGTGGGAGGAAACTTTGGCGTCAAAACGATAGTGGAAATGTTGCAGAAACGTTTCTACTGTCCCAAACTTCGACATGAGGTCAACAAGTATATCAGGTCCTGCACTTCCTATCCTATTTCCAAAATGACCACTAAGAAATAGGGCATGTACACCCATCTTCCTACTCCTAACAGACCATGGGAATCCATCTCAATGGACTACATGTCGGGCCTCTCGTCCACCAAGTGGGGAAATGAAAGTGTTTTTGTGGTTGATGATCGCTTTTCTAAGATGGAGATTATGGCCACCTACAAGAAGAGCATCATAGTAGAGACCACTGCCAAGATATTCTTTGAATGAGTCTGGGTACATTTGGGAATTCCACAAACCATTTTCTAAGATTGGGACAATCGATTTCTCAGCACATTCTGGTTGAGTCTCTAGTCACTGTTGGACACCAATCTCACCAAATTTGTGGCCTTCCATCCCCAGACGGATGGCCAATCTGAGGTTGTAAATCGAATGATCGTGCATATCCTGTGCATGTATAATTCCAAGAACACTTTCACACCGGTTGAGAATATTCCCTATGTCCAACATAGCTACAACCGAGCCCTGCATATCTTAACCAACCACAACCCATTTCAGGTGGGGTTGGGATTCCAACCAGTGGGCCCCATAGATGTTTCACTATCCCTTGCAACCACCTTCGTTGACTCATATCCTGCTCCAACTGAAGATGACAAAGCCACCCGATTAATCGAGCATATCCAACACATCCACCAATAGGTTTAGGATATCCTACAAAATTCCAATGACAAGTACAAGTAGCACCATGATCAACATCGGGTGCCACATAAGTTTCAGGTGGGTGACAAAGTTTGGTTTCACTTGTAGAAAGAAAACCTTACAAGACCCCATGGGAATATTCTCCCACTCCATTATGGGTTGTAAACCATCACCAAATTTGTGGTTGATAATTCTTTTGAGCTCAACATTTCTCCTTTCCTTGGCGTGCACCTAGTGTTCAATGTGGATCTCCTTCGACCTTATTTTCCACCAGTATTGGACACATAAGAGGTAGAAGAACAATTGAAACCAATAGATCTCAACCTAGAATGAATACAATAGGCATCTAGTGATCATAGTAGAAAACCAGGTCAAGGGAAATCGCCATCAAAGGATCTAGCTTTATCAAGTTGTCAAAGCAGGGCAACTCCTGGATGAAGGCAAGTGGCTCACTTGGGGCCAAATTCAAAAAAAAATTCCTCATCTAATGGGGGAACTCAATGAAATGAAGAAAATTTATTTCTAAGGGGGGAGGAATGATCCACATGGATTTCGGTGGCCTCCCACCTATTCCAACTGGCTCATTTTGGCAGTTTTCTAGTTTAGCAATTTTTTCCTAGTTTTCGGGTCCCTGACATCCAGGGTCGTTTTGAGGCCCTAAACAATGTTTTTAGGGCTCACAACATTCAA
>SNQJ01S0030799.1:17664-33851 GCA_010110895.2 Picea sitchensis
CTCAAAGTCGTTCCTCATGTCAAACATTGGTGGGAAAATTATTCTCAGCAGAAGGAAATAGAGGAAACCTTATTATTTTTAGTCATGTTCACCTAGGAGTCCTTCAGGGATTCTATTAGGGAACAATACTATCATGTTGGAAGTTATGACGACATGCACACAAAATGGACCACACTGCGACAGGAAAGAGACCAAGGAGTGCCCCAATTCACAAATATATTCCATAACTTGCGCACCAAGATGGATATCAAATATTCTGAGTGAAATATAGTTATCAAGTATCGTGGTGGTCTGTATAGATACATCTAGGATGAAATAGAGTTTCTGTACATCTCATCCTTAGGCGAAGCCTATCGATATGCCATCAAAATCGAGCAGAAGCTCAAACAAAAGATGCATAAATTTGGGCTTGGGAACCCCTCACAACAAAATCTAGGAAAGGGATGCCCCAACCCACATAACAAAGGACAAAGAAAAGACAGACCACCTAAGGACAACCAGTCCAGGCCACAAGCAAAGAAGGACACCAGAAAGACAAAGAAAGATACCGAGAAGTTGTGCGACTTTCATAAGAGCCCCTAGCATACCACTGTTTATTGCCTCTCAAATTTGTCACTGATGGATGAGGTGAAAGCCTTTGAATCAGATGTGGGTTCCAACTCTTATTCAGAAACAGAAACAGGGAAACAAATCATTGATGCAGAACCTAGTGCTACCATTTCTACCACCAAGCTCTAGCTCGGTGAACCAGATGATCCAAAGGAAGGTGAGTGCCTTTCTCATTCACATATGTGGGTGAAGGGTACCCCACTGCACTTCATCATTTATAGAAGTATCAAGAAGAACCTCATCTCAACATAGGTTGTCAAGCGACTCACCCTACCGACAACATCGTACCTGCATACCTACACCATCGGATGGCTTCGCCAAGGAAGTGACATCCACGTCAGCCAAAAATGTCGCCTGTCATGCAACATCAAGCCCTTCAAATATGAGGTATTGTGTGATGTTACCCCTTTCAAAGTTTGTAATGTTATTTTGGGCCAACCATATTTATGGAAACGCCATGTTGTATATGAGTCTAGGATTCATAGTGTTATTATTACTTTGAACAATAAATTGTATAGGATACTCGAGGCAGTCCCACCTAGTTCCATTTCCTTGATCTCTGCCAGGAAATGCAAGAAGGTCATCTATCAGACGAGGAAGTTTCTCTTCTTTGTGATTCACTCATAGAATAAGAAAAATATTGTAGTCACATCCAGGCTCTCCGCAGCCGACCTCTCCACACAATAGAAGCAAGTGGATAAGGTCACAGAATAATACTCAGATATCTTCTCCTCACCTACTGGGGTACTTATGCACTGTTAGGTCAAGTACCCCATCGATCTGACCCTCGAAGCACCACTGTCCATTGGGTTAGTCTACCACCACTCTCTATTAGATAATGAGGAGATAAAGCAACAGATCTAAGAAATTCTCCAGAAGGGGCACATCTGTCCCATCTCATCACCTTGTGGGAGCCCAATCGTGCTGGTATAGAATAAAGATGGAACCTAGCAACTCTGCATTGATTATCGAGCCTTGGATAAAATCAGAATAAAAAATTGGTACCCAATTCCCCAAATCAATGACCTCCTTAATTAGATCATGAGGGCCAAATACTTCAGTAAGATTGATTTGAAGTCTGGCTATCACCGGGTCCCGATAGAATAGACAAATGTATGTAAGACCACCTTCAATTCAAAGGAAGGTCTTTTTGAATGGTTGGTCATTCTCTTTAGTTTGACAAATTCTCCAACAACTTTCATGAGGATGATGGACAATATCATGTGACCATTCACCAATACATTTGTAGTGGTGTATCTGGATGACATTCTCATTTACAAAAATACTTGGGAAGAACACTTGCAACATATTCAACACATTTTGCACACCCTATGGAAACACAAGCTATACGCCAACTTGGAAAAATTCTCCTTCGACATGGATGGGGTTGATTATCTAGGATACATCATTGATCAATATGGTGTACATGTCGATCTATCCAAGATCCAAGTCATCCATGATTGGCTAACCCCAACCACACTCATTGAGTTTCAAAGCTTCTTGGGCCTTGCTAATTTCTACCGCAAGTTTGTGTTGGGATTCTACATTATTGCATGGGCCCTCAACCAAGTAACGAGGGGTGGTGGTAAGGGGAAATTTGTGTGGGGTCGGTCCCAACAAAAAGAGTTCGATGATTTGAAGCAGAACTTGTGCTCAGCCCAATACTTTCACTATCGGACCTGCAACAACCCTTTGAGATCGAGACAAATACTTTAGACTATGTTGTGGGTGTCGTTCTCACTCAGAACGACCACCCCGTGTCCTATCATAGTGAGGCACTATCAGACGATGTTTGTAAGTACCCTAGTTATGATAAAGAAATATACTCCATTGTGCAAGACTCACGCTAGTGGAGACATTACATTCTTGAGAAGGATACAATCATCCACATTGATCATAAGCCACTACAGTTCATGTAGACACAAGGAAAATTATAGAATGACTACCATCAGAAGTGGTCCACATACTCGCAACAATTCCACCTCAACATCAAGTATAAAACAGGAAGAACCAATCGCGTCATTGATTTACTCAACAGACCACCATTTACGGCATGCACCATGGTGCTAGACTCTTATGTCCATGATACCTCTGGATGGCTCCAACTCTATGAGACAAACCCAGACTTCACAACCACCAACCAAATTTTGGGTGCAAACACAGTTTTCGCTAATTTCCATATTCAGGATGGGATGTTGTTTCATATAGGCCATATCTATGTTCCATCAAGAGAGTGATCAAAGATGACCTGGGAATCCCACTACAGTTGGGTGGTAGGACACTTCAACGTCGAAAAGACAATGGAAATGTTGCAGAAACATTTCTACTGGCTGAAACGTCGACATGAGGTCAACAATTATATCAGGTCCTGCACTTCCTATCCTATTTCCAAACTGACCACTAAGAAATAGGACCTGTACACCCCTCTACCTACTCCTGACAGGCCATGGGAATCCATATCAATGGACTACATGTCGGGCCTCCTATCCACCAAGCGGGGAAATGATTGTGTTTTTGTGGTTGTTGATCACTTTTCTAAGATGGAGATTATGGTCACCTGCAAGAAGAGCATCACAACAGAGGCCACTACCAAGCTCTTCTTTGAATGAGTCTAGGTACATTTTGGAATGCCAAAAACCATTGTATTAGATTAGGAAAGTCGATTTCTCAACAAATTTCGGTTGAGTCTATGGTCACTGCTGGACACCAAGCTCACCAAATCCACGACCTTCCACCCCCTTGAAAAATGGCCAAACCAAGGTCGTAAATTGAATGATCGTGCATATCCTGCACATGTATAATTCCAAGAACCCTCTCACATGGGATGATAATCTTCCCTATGTCCAACATAGCTACAACCTAGCCTTGCATAACTCAACTGTCCACAACCCCTTTTAGGTGGGGTTGGGATTCCAACCATTGGGTCCCATAGATGTTTCACTACCCCTTGTGGTCACCTCGATCGACTCATCTCCTACTCCAACAGAAGCTGAAAAATACACCTGGTTCATTGAGAGGATCCAACACATCTGCCAACAGATTCAGTATATCCTATAGAAGTCCAATGACAAGTACAAGCAATACCATGATCAACACCGGGTGCCACATAAGTTTCAGGTGAGCGAAAATTTTTGGTTGCACTTGCAGAAAGAATTCCTTACAGGACCGCATCAGAAGATTCAATGACTCCATTATGGGTCATACACTATCATCAAGGCCATGGGTGATAATTATTTTTAGCTCAACATTCCTCCTTACCTTGGCCTACACCCAATGTTCAACGTGGATCTCCTTCGACCTTATTTGCCACCATTATTGGACACCTCAGAGGTAGCAGAACAACTGAAACCAAAAGAGATCAAACACGACTAAATAAAGAAAGCATTCAATTATCATATTGTGGAAAAATAGGTCAAGGGCACTCGCCAACAAATGATCCAACTTTATCTAGTTGTCAAAGCAGGGCACCTCCTCCACCATGGCAAGTGGCTCACCCGGGGCCAAATTCAACAAAAGTTTCCTCATCTGATGGAATCACTCAAAGAAATGGAGACCATTTCTTCTTAAGGGGGTAGGATAGATCCATATGTATGTCAGCGGCCTCCCACCTATTCCAATTGGCTCGTTTTGGCAGTTTTTTTCTAGTTTTCGGGTCCCTGACTTCCGGGGTCGTTTTGAGGCCCTAAATTGGGTTTTTAGGGATTGCAATAGTCAAATTATAGTCGAATTCAAGTCTGATAACAACATGTGTATTCCTCAGATAGACGTTTCCAACGATCTATTGTGCGCCTAAAATGAATACCGTATGCAAAAGTTACGACCGTGGGAAGTTGATGTACTAACTTACCCAAATGGGGCCCACATGAATTTTGGTGCTTCATCTCCTAGGGTTAGGTTTTTGGATGTCTATGGTTTTTGACATTCCTGTTTATTGTAAAAAGGCCTTCAGATCCTCATTTCAATCATCTTCTTTTGAATGAGCATAGTCGTCACATCTCTTCTCAGAGATAAGCCGCCACCATTCTAGCAAGCTTGTTTTCCACTGTATTTTACAGTTTCAGCTTATTTTCTTATTGAATAGAAACCAATTTTATTCTATATCTTCAATTATTTTTTAAGCATATTTTGATAATAATTTGTATTCATTTCATTCTTCTCATAAAATATGGATCACCTAAGTTAATCCAGGTAGTTAATACCGTAAGTAATTGGATCTCGCGTGTAGTTGATTTTTGGCTAGATAGAGTATTGAGGAGTTATATTACCGAGTTTGTTATAGATTGCACCTAGTCATATATTTCTACTGAAAGAGAGTTATTGAAATGTCCACACGAAATATAATTGAAATCATTTTCTACTTGGATCAATACGTTGTTGTGTGATAACGGGGTTTTGACGATGGAATATGATTTCCCTAGCGGCTAGGTGCCTTTGTGTGCATACGGGGACTAGGGGTTGACCAAGGGATGGTATGAGTGTATGAAGAAGAGGGATGCAGGAAATAACGAATAAGGAAAGAATGGACTAAGAATACGGAGAGAAGAATAATGTGCAACCAAATAATAGATTGGAGTATTGCACAGTGGAAAAATATTTAAGTATAGTAGGAAGAGGACTATGGCCAATAGAGAAGAGATCCATAGTGAGGTTGAGGAAAGAGACACTATTGTAGTACTCCATATTGAAGGGGTAATTTGCACAGAGGAAAAGGAAAAAGATCACCCACTCAGTTTAGTCGAAGGAGATCCATTACATCCCACTTTGGCGACACTTTGTGTCGAACCCACAACCCTGTGTGCATCTCTAAGATCTAAAACTTTGTCATGAACACTTGTAGTTAGTGAGGGCAGAAAGAATAGAGGTAAAGGTAGTCAGAGTAGTGGAAGTAGTGAAACAACCCAGAATCAGTTGGTGACATTGACTAAGAATAGTACACACTACACAATGGCGGGGGTAGACCCCACTTTGAGAATGAATTTCTTCCATGGATTAGGGATAGAAGATCCATAACAACACTTGTTTTTCTATGAAGAAATATGGACCATGAAGAAAATCCAAGATGATGATGCAAAAATCACAGAGTTAGTGATGACATTAAGAGATCACACGTTACTGTAATACACCTGACCCTTAAGTACCCTTTCTAGGGGTGGGGCATCAAAATGTTTTCTCACATTAATCATATTGAATCACATTTCATGGGTCTCCATCCTCTTCTACTCAACTGTATATTTCTAACGACTTCTACTAGGCTCAAATCCAAGATCTGGATTGCAATTTATTGCCTCTCGAATCTCTTCGGGCGTTATTAGTCAAGGACCACGTGGGCCCATATCATTCATACAATCTCCATATTCCTTAATCCACAGTGGAAGTCCATCCACCATCCAATCCAACAGCAAGACTTGAAACTCGTTTAAAAACTAATATAGAGGGGAGATTGGTGTTCGACACTTCGACACTGAATGCCCCTTTTCCTTTATGTGCGCACATTATCCAGAGTCCCAAAATACCGAAAGCCTGAAGGAGCCCGAATCTCACCACATGGCTTTGGCATTTGGGCCTTTCAGTTTATCTATGCCATTGCACCCCAAACCTCTGGAGTCCCAGTTGGTTTGGTGTTTTGACTTTTTTTTCAATGGCCAAATCCTTTTTGTATGCGACAATTAGATATTATGTGTTGTCATTTAGCCATTTTAAAGGTATTATGAAGATTTATACATGAATTCCCAGTGGAATCACATAACGTATGTATAATCATCGTTTTTTCAATGGTTTTAGGATTAATTCATCTCAGTTAATTGATTATGAAGATCTAACGTTCTGGTTTTCTTGCAACAGATCGAAATTGCGATCTGGTCTTCCATACAGTCCCTCGTCCAACACTCCATCCATCACTCGATCCAACACTCCATCTGACACTCGATCTAGCACTTAGAGCACAAAAGAGATGGTGGTTAGCACATCGATGAACTTTGATGGACGAATCAAAGATATGATTTTTATCCCACTCGTTCCCTCCAGCTATGGAGCTCGACACATTTAGGACTGGGTAGTTGTAGCGACCGCTAAGTGTAGCGCACAAGACTGTTAAGGAAGATACTTATGTTTAAATGAATTTAATGAACTTATTTTTTTAGAGAGAGTCGACCCTTCCACTGGTCGAACCCTTAATCTCTGTAATAATATATAAATACCAATGTCTATGACATGAAGATGACATGAATTTCCTTATATACAAAGACATTATCTCCATTTTTCTATATACTTTGTTTTTATGATCAATGTTAATACTGTGTTAACTCAGTGACTGTGTTTTCCTATTGAGTGGTGCCATGAACTTCTGGGGGTCCCACCAATGGTTTGGGTGATTATTTATACCAATATTTATCTGCATTTATATAATTTCCTTTCATACTTCTTAGATTTCAAAATTCTTTATTTATTGTGTATATCTTTTAATTTGAAATTGCTTGCTCACTCTGTGTATCTTTTTATTTTCGGATCACTTGTCTAATTCACCTCTCTGTACATATTCTCTTATTTGCATATCACTTTCTAAGTTTAGTATGTCACAGAGTATGTGTGTACGTCCATGGTTGTGTGTTGATAGTTAGACTCCTAACATTTTTTTTGCAACTTGTAGAAGTTGTCTAATTATGCTATTATGTCTTTTTCTCCCTAGCTGTAAATTACTCTATAGAATACTAATATAGAAAGTGTTTATTTATCAAGTTATAATTTCAAATATTCTCTGTAGGTTTTCCTTATATGTTAATTTTTCTTTTAGCATTAGTATGATAGGATAGAAGTGGATTTTGAATTATGGTTTCGAGTAGCATCTTAGTTGATTTTGAGTATGATATTCAATGGTAGCTTAGTTAACTTAAGGTTATGATTTTTAATGAAATCCCAGCTATGAATTTTAATTATGATTTATCATTAGAACTAGTCATGAGTTTGTAGGTTTGCACAGAGTATTTTTCATTGTTATGAATTTGAATTAAGGATTTCTGATTAAGTACTAGTTATGAGTTTATAGCTTTTCTTGAGTTAGTGATTTTGAAGAGAGTACTTTCCAACAGTTGTGTGATAGAGTGAATGATTGATGTTGAATCTTTTCTGCACAATGTTTAAAGATCATATGGATTCCAAGAACATATAGTGTTACTTTTATGATGGAAAAAAATTATATAGACTTACTTATCCATACTTTACATTTCTTTGTAGAAGTCAGAATTGCATTAATTCCACTTGAACTGTCATTAGTTAGATTCAATCGTGATGTCATTCACCACCAAAGACACAATCATCACATTTGAATACTATCACAAAACTCTTGCTTTTAGTTAGGTAGATGAGTGTTCATTCTTGCAAGATAGGAATAATTGTGAGTTTTTACTTTAAGAATAGAGTTCACTTGTAAAGATAGTTTTGGCAGTGTTGTATCCTTTCCGTCACCTAAATGAGCAAAAGAAGGACACTTACAAGTCCAGTTGGGTTAGCTATACAAGACATAAATGAGTGCAAGAGTTAGAAACATCAAGCACAAGAAATAGAGAAAAAACTAAGCTAACAATAATCAAAGAAACTAAATTAAAGTGCATAAGGGAAATAGAACAAAAGAAAACCAATATTTATGCCACCAATGGATAGATTGTATTAGTGGGAAAACACCAAAGAGAAAGGGAGACTTATGGGTCCCCTCTTCCTCCAAGGGAGGGCTCTTGAACCCCCAATGAGAGAGCTCTTCTTACAAATAGAAAACTAAAAGGAAATGGTGAATAAATCCAAAGCTCATTCACTCAAGAGGTGATGTGAATATCCCAATGAAATGGTGCTTATATGCTCCAATGAGGAAAGAGGTTCCTTGTAGGAGAATAGAGGCAGGATAACAATAAAAATAGATTCTTGGAAATATAATGTACCCATGGCATTTTTTTATAGCAAATCTTTGAGGCATTATCCAACTGGTCTTTAGTGTGAACAAGGGGCCCTTTAGGTCTTTGACTAGCCCCCCACTCGGATTCAACTCAGATTTGGGGGTCAAATCAACTTGGGAGATGAACTAGAAGTGGGTGGGAGGCTGACCAAAATCATTAATACGTCGTTCTGAAGTGTGTGCGGTGTTTTGCGTCCACAATCACGCAGCAGGTGCATGTGCACTTTTTCAGCGTTTTAGACTGGCACACATGTGCACACTTCCTTTGCATTCTGAGTGCACGCTGATTTTATAACCAATTGTATAGTTTGTGCCCTTTGGAAATGAATTTTTTGGACCATGAATGAACTAATAGGTGTTTGGAGGTGTTGGATTTCTATAACCATTTGCGGATGAAATTTCAGTGATAACAGATGCCCCCTGATGTGTGAGGTTAGGATCATACGTATAGCCAAAATACATCAATGTTTCTTCTACTGAGAGTACCTTTGTAAGAAAGAGTGTTGAGAGAAATTGCAAGAGCGACCCATTGGAGGGAGAGGGGAACCTATGAGACCCAAACCTTTCACTAGGTGTGGAAAAATAAAATTGTGTACAAACGAGGCGGGCATGCCCCATGCTCATGTCATGTAACTCAAAAATGTCTAAGACAATAACTGAAGTGGTATATTGATGTAGATAACTGCAGCGCCCATTGGGGTGGTTTGAGAATGGAAGAGAACGATTTTGATGGTGAACATACTCTGAAAAGAGGCGATGACACCTATAATAAGTTTCAATAATTCGCGGGCATTGATATCCCAACACTTTTTTTAGGTCTTCAACAAATATAAAAACAACTGCAATAGTCACAAAGTAAGACCCACTGTAACATGAGATAAAGTTGAAGTTGAATTTTTATCGGGGTCAACAACAGTATAGGATAATGGTGTTTTTCTTTGTGTCGTCTGAGACTCCTCATTGTAAAGGGAATGAGAGTCAAGATATTGTCACCCTCCTGGAAACTGTGTTGATGTCGGCAGAAAGGGAGATGCGACTCCAAGAAGAAAAGGGCTTGATGAAATCCACTGGATGACATCAGGAACTGATGAGGTTCATGGATGAAATCAAGACGTGGTGAGACTCAAGACTAGCCTCGGTTGGGGATATATGTGAATTATGAGTGGCAACAACCGTGAAACTGAATCTAGCGTCAGGGGGATGACTAGAGGTGGGTTAAATGGTGCCGGAGGTGTGACAACGTGGACAAACTCGGAGATTGTAGGTACATGAACTGTGGGATACTCGGGGTTTATGGATGATGTCAACAAGAGTAGAAGGTAATGAATGCCCCAACAAAGGGCGACATAGGTTTCTTTTCCAAAAAAGGAAGGTCGCTAAGGGAGAAAACAAAATCTATGTAAATGCAGGAAACAAAGGCTTTGTACAATTACCAAATGAATAAAGAATAATTGGGGATAAGTGTGTAGATATAGAAACAGGTGCCCCAGTGCAAGATGGCTTGGCCTGTGAGGGCGCAAGTTGTGTGGAGAAATGGTGGAGGGTGGGGACCCCATAGGTGGGTTTCTATATGAGGTAAATGAATGGAGGGGGATTTGCAGATGGGAAAAATTATTGTGGATGAAATGGAGGGATAATGATACTGTAGAGGTGAAGTCAAATGATAACCGGTAGGAGATTTTCTAGGAGTCCATTGGGAAAGCTATCAAAATGAGGAGAAGGAGTATGTGGATGATTCTCGAACATGAGTAAGACTATCAGGACTCCCATCCCTAGGGGGTGAAAGCAGCATGAGTTTCAAAGTGCCACAAAGGGGACTATGAATGGGACAACTCATGTAAGGGAGAATGCTACCGGGTGACAGTACTGAAAATGCAGCGTAGGTGAGAGTACTACAGAGCCGAATGGGGGGAATGTAGAGGAAAATGTTGGAGGTTGTGACTGGAAGATGCAATGGATATTTAGAGGGAATGAATGCATGCCAGGGTCGATCATATACCTGAAGGGGATGTGTTGGTCTGTGATGACCAAGTAGCTGCACACATGAAAACCAAATACCCGATGTGAAAAATATCTGAAAATAAAGAGCATAGAACAATTATTTGATAATTTTGAACATGATTATGCGTACTTGGGTGGGATGTGAGAAAAAGGATCCCCAAGGGCCAAGGATGGATGGTGACCCAGGGAATGTGAATTTGTAGGTGGTGGGATCCTAATCTCATGGCTGAAGACAGATCGAAAAATGGATGCTCGGATCTCCTGTAATTGAGGATGGAATTTTGGCAAAAGGGACTATATATAGCTGTAGGGCCCACATTGAAAATTAATTTGTACCAGCTGCTATGGTGAGTTGACGAGGGGTGCAAGAGGATATTTGGAGATTTTGGGAGTTGGAGCTAGCCAATCCAGGGTTTGCGAGAACTAGGTTATTGGTCGTATCCTCCTGCATAGTAATTAGGATTTCTATGTTGGGCAGGGTCGTACGGGTGGTCGTACGAAGGGTTTTGTGAGAGTGGGACCCCAGTGCACAGATGATCGAAGGATTATTGTGCTTGGGTGTGCAACTATAATTGGGGCAGACGCTCATGGAAGTGCCTGAATGGGGAAAAAAGATGTGCATTGGATGCACGTCTGTTGGAAGCACAACTGCGCACGAGTGCGTGACTGTTTTTCTGAAAATTGCGCATGTGTGTGCAACTGTGTAGTGGATAGGAGCGCATGAATGAAAGTATGTACATGTGATAGGGGCGCATAGATGAAAAATTATTGGAATAACAGGAGAGAATGTGTGCACGCCTGTGGGGAAAACAACTGCACACATGAGGCAAAACTGAGGGGTGTAAAAAACTTGGTTTTGTTGAAATTTTGATGTTTTTATGGGTTGTGATGTCTGAAAAAGTACTATTTATGTGGATGCAGGTGACCAGTTGAGGATGTAATTCCAATGGAGGGAGAGGGACTGGAAATTTATGAGAGAGGAAGTTATAGATGAGGAGCTCGGTGTGCGGGGACCTTTGGCAGCCTGTGGGCTGCTCAAGTTTTTGATTGCTCACTGTTGCGGGCCCAGGTGTACTTGCTACAGTTTTTTATATCTATGTGGAGCATTGATCTAAAATGATTCATTGTGTGGGGAGAGAAGCTCACATTATTTGTGACAGAGGATGTGTATTTCTTAACTAGGCTCCCTTTTCGGGGAAGCCCTCTACCTGCTGAGCCCGTGTTACCGGGGGATGGACAGTTGGCTGACCTAGCATGGACATATTGTACTGGGGAGGACTTTATGTTAGGTTCAATGGTGAGGATTAGGGTGATGGACACCCTTGTGCATCATTTCATTGCAGCAATGATTGTGAGGTTTTAAGGATCCCTCGCTACTCAGCGGATCAATGGTGGTCAGTTGAGGATCATGCAGAGGTCCCTGGTTGGAGATAACTTTTCCTGGGGTTTGATGCTACAAACCAAGATGATCGGGAATATTAACTGGTGTCAGGCTACAGACTCTGGTTATTTTTCCTTTGGGTCTATCTTGGTGGCCTGGTTTTTGGAGCGGGTGCCTATGCTGCACCTGAGATCTTTTTTGGATGCACCGAGGGCACGAGAGCCACGATTGATGTGATGGGTAGCGATCTTGGTTCGACATAGTGGTGGGGAGGGAGACCATTACTTTACAACCGAGCTAGCACGTGTGTTGAATCATATGCCACATATCATTCTACAATATCCATATAGAAAGATGGACTATTGTCGGGATCCTGATATGGTCTTACCTCCTCGAGAGGTTTGGGACCAAAAAGGTATGTTCATGTATTGGATGATCTTATTTGTAGATAGTATTGCATATGTTTTCTGTATTTATGGATGCTGATGCTATATTTTGTTTTTTGTGTGTGCATATGTGGGGCCTCGAGGCCTGGAGATGGATCTGGTTAGTGCGTTGGCTCGTGAGGGGCCAGTGAGACCTCCATGGGAGGATCCATGGGAAGGTGAGAGACGCCAGAGGGATGAGGCGGGTGCGAGGCCAACGGATGCGGATAGAGCTAGTAGGAGACACCGTTATGATGACCCTGATGTAGGGCCTTCATGTGCACCTTCTGTCGAGGCCAGCAGGGCATTTGATAAATTTCAACGCCGATTAGAGGTTGCGTTACAAGGAGTTCCTGAGGGCATGTAAACCTAGATCCATGACAAGGGAGTCCTGGATCAGTGTGTGGGCCTTCAGGTGGAGTTGCAGACCTTGATCTGTAGGGAAGCAATAGCGATAACAATGATTACATGGCGACTTCCACCTATACTAGGTGGACCGCCAGCTGGTGGGGCCCCTCCTTCTGATAGAGGACCTGGTGGAGGTGCTTTAGCAGCACCATGAGTGCTCGATGTCTTGATTTTTGTTTATAGAGGTTTGTGAGCCCATATGTATAGGGTAGTGTGACACCCATTTTTGTACCTATAGGGATGAGGTGATTCACGGACCTACAGGTGATGTACATGTTGTACTATTTTTGTAAACATTGATGGCACATTGATCAATATATATATATATATATATATGGATATACATTTTTGGGATCTTGGTGATCTTCACATGTGATCATGTTTTGTGATGTTTTTTATGATGTTTAATCTATATGTTGCGACAGACTTTCAATGGTTTATGTATGTGTAAAGGTAGCTTGATGTGGTAAATTCCAGTATACCACTAGGTTAGCCATATTATTTGTTATTTGATTGCATTATCGTGGAATATGTGTAAATGTGATTTAATCAAAATGTCGAGATAAAAGTCTAACTTGCAGGTATTGGTAGAAGAGGCATGGATTGCGAACACGGTACAACTTTTTGAGTTGTAGGACGATGAGCTTGGAATATAGGAATATGCTAAGGTAGTGAATATGACGTTGACTGGCCTTGGAAAGGATACCAATGATGATTGTCTATTCTTCTTGGTTGTTGGTTTTTGAGCCCAAACATATGTCGTTGGAGTGGAGCAGTTCATGTGAGGGGGAATAGAGGGCCCAAGCAGCCGAGGCGAGATTCTGTGTCCAATGGATAGCTCCATTAGTGTAGCTGATGTGGTAGGTCAATGGAGGAGGCATATGTCAATATCAAAAATGGTATATCAGACATAAGGAAGTGAGGGAAAAAAGAAGATTAAAAAATGCTACAAAACGTGTACAAAAAGAAAAATCCTAGTGTAGAATGACTACGCTCAGGCATAAAATTTATTTAAGTACAACCCGTTGACAGTTTCTTTGAGAGGGTAGCCTTCGGGAGGGACCAAGATGTAGGCGCCTTTAGTGAGGCAGTGTTGAACGATGTAGGTTCCATACCATAACGACTCAAATTTTCCATGGTCGAGGGTATCGTGGGCGATATCGTAGGATAGGACAAGATCTCCTTCGTTAAATGAGAGATGGTTGACATGGAGGTCAAAGGTGGCCTTTGACCATTTTTTGGCTACGTCATTATTGTGTAATGAAGACCGACGGTCTTCATCCAATGAATCTAAGTTCAACAAGCGCTCATCCATTTTAGCAGTGTTAGGTAAAAGTTCAATAGCGGTGCATAAGGTGGGAATTTTGCATTCGATGGGGAGAGTGGCTTCGACCCCATGGATGAGATGGAAAGGTTTAAAACCAATGGTAGTTTTAACTGATGTGTGATAAGCCCATAGTGCTGAAAACAATAGATGATGCCAATTGGTCATATGTTTGTTGATAGTACGTTGCAACATGGTTTTAAGGACCTTGTTGACCACCTCTACTTGTCCATTGGATTGAGGATAGTAGGGGGAGGAGAAATCATGGGAGAAGCCTAACCAAGAGGAAAGTTCGATGAAGATTTCGTTCTCGAAGTGTTTCCCGTGATTAGAGACTAACTGTAGTAGGAATCCAAAGAGGGAGATGACATGATTAAAGAAAAAAAGTGTTGCAGTGTCAGCGGTGTTGTTGAAGGTGGGCATGGCTTCAGCCCACTTGGTGAAGTAATCGACTGCCATGATAATGTACTTCTGTCCATTGCTGGATGGAGGGTTACAAGTCATGAAGTCAATGCCCCATTTGCAAAAGGGGCCAATGGTGATGATTGGATGTAAAAGAGCAGGTGGTGGTCGGGCTTTGTGGGCATAAAACTGGCATTTGTCACAGCGTTTCACAGTGTGGATATAGTCGTGAAACAATGTGTGCCAGAAGTAGCCTTCTCAAATGATTTTCTGGGTAGTGGAAATCCCTGAGAGATGGCCTCTGAAAGCGTCCTTGTGGAAATCATTGAGAACTCTGTCAGTTTTGTCGATGGTGAAACATCGACAAAGGATGGTGTCAAATCATCGTCAATATAAGAAGTCATTGATAGGGAGATATCGAGGGGCTTGATGGAAAATACGTCGACGATCGTCCCTAGAGAGGTGAGGTCCAAACTTCTGTGTTCGGAGGTAGATGAGGAGGTCATTGTACCAGGGATCATTCGAGGGGATGTAGAAGAGGTGTTCTTTGGGGAAGTCGGTATTGACGGGTGAACTTGTAGTCGTTGAGGTAAATGTCATAATGAGTTTGGCGAGGATGAGCAATTTATTGCTCTTGGGTGTTAAAAATTCGAGGTCGTACTCCTGAAGGAGGAAGATCCATCGGGAAAATTTACTATTAATTTGCTGGTGACTGAGAAAGTATTGCATGGGTTTGGAATCTGCTACGACTTTGGTAGTGCGAAGCAGGATGTAATGTCACAGTTTCTGGATTGTGAGGACAAATGCAAGGGCGAGTTTCTCTTCTTGATTGTACTTCAGGGGTGGTCCTGAAATATTTTTACTAATATAGTACATGACATTCTCATGGCCATCATCCCCTAATTAGACGAGAACTCCTGCCACTGAGATAGCTGAGGACGATAAGTAGAGGATATAGACATTATTATAGTCGGGTGGACTAATCAAGGGGGCATTGGAGAGTGCCACTTTTAAATCATAAAAAGTAGTTTGGGCATGTTCATCCCATTGGAATGGGATATTGTGACACAATAAGAAAAGGAAATTGTATGCATGAGTGGCGTAATCGGTGACAAAGTGGCGTAGAAAGTTATATTTCCCCTGTAGGCTTTGGAGTTGGCGTAAATTTTGAGGTGGTGGAATTTTGATAATGGCTTGGACCTTGAGGGGGTCCATGGTGATGCCGCATTGGGAAATGATGAACCCAAGGAGTCGTCCAACGGTGACGCAAAATATGCACTTGAGGGGGTTCAAGCATATATTGTACTGACGACACCTGTGAAAGACGACGTGTAAGTCATCTAGATGTTGAGTGTGTTTCCTAGATCGAGCGGTGAGATCATCTTAGTAGACGAGGATGATGTGAGATAGATCATGAAAAACATATGTCATGGCCCATTGGAATGTTTCCCTGGCATTCTTGAGGCCAAAATGCATGACAAAATATGCAAAAATACCCCAGGGGGTAGTGAATGTAGTTTTGTACTGGTCTGCTGGGTGAATCTAAATTTGGTTGTAGCTAGAAAAACCGTCCATGAAGGACAAGGCTTCGTGACCGGTGCAATCATCAATAATTTGGTCGATGAAGGGCGTTGGGAAGTTTTCTTTGGGATAGGCATGGTTGAGATCATGAAAGTCGGTGTAGACGTGAATAGT
>SNQJ01S0030799.1:34710-62440 GCA_010110895.2 Picea sitchensis
AAAATATGAACAACATCCGAGGATGGAGTAGCGATAGTCACTGGGACCTCTAGCTATGAGGTAGGTGTAGGATTCTGAATAAGGGCCATTTGGTGACACCCGTATTCAAGGATTGTAGGACATTTGTATGTGAAATGATCCAGTGATTCATAGAGAGAGAAAGGGAATCTCATCCGTTCATTAACTGAAGTCATGACATAGTGTATGTCTGTGAAAAGAGTACTTGATGACACATATGGGGGGGACTCTTGCTGAAATCTATGGCATACTGCCATTAGTATCTGTCGAAATTGAGGTAGCACGGGGAAATTATGGGTGTAATGGCCATACTCTTAACAAATGGCATAGGAAAATTTGGTTTGCAACCCTGTGTTACCTGTAGTTGGAGACGTGGTGGTAGTACTAGGTGCGCTCGGTGGAGTGACGAGTGGTGTGGTTTCTCGAGGAAGCCAAATTAAATTGCGTAACTCAGGAAGAGAGGGGCATCGATTGGTGGGGTGCCCATATTTCTCTCATAGTCTGCAAGGGAGTTGAACTTGGGGGTGAAGTGGAGCGATGGGCTCTTTCTTCTTCCTTCTGCCCCTAGTTGTGGTGGTGGTGCTAGAGAGTGGAGGTGAGGGTGGTGTGGTTGGAGTAAGGATTGGTATCTGCATTAATATTCCCTCTATTTGGGGAGGGAGGGATGGTTGAGGAACCATCTCAGGTGGGTGAAGATACCAAAATGGGATGGCAAGCACCATGTTAGGTAGAGTAAGTGTTGTGTCTACCTGGAAATCTTGTATGTCTGGTGGGGGGTAGAAGAAGGGGATTTGAGTAATGGCTTGGGGGACTATCTCCCAAAACGAGATGTGACCCTAGGGGAGAGGGATATCGGGAAGAAGTGGTGATGGAGAGTTCTTAGGGGATTCTTGAGGTAGGATCTTTGCAACCAGTGTGACGCCAGGAAGTGAAGAAGCCTTGGTGGGAGGAATGGTATCTCATGTGCTAGTTCCATTGGAAGAGATGACGCATACTTGAGCTGAGGGATGTATGAGCGGGGGTGATCTGTGGTATGTCCCTAACAAGGATGGATATTTGAAAATGTTGGGGCCCATATCGACGAGTGGGTAAACATCGGGATTAGTGTGGACAAAAGGTAATATGTTATCGATGTTGAGGAAAGGTTAGGCTCGTAATTTGAAACCTTATCGATGGTGATGATCTTCCTATTCTGGGGGAACATCATCGTTCAAAATACAGAATTGGCTGCTACCTTCATAGCGTACATGTAGGTATTTTCGAACATGATATTGTAATCGAGCAGGGCGTCGATAAATTCAATGTCGATAAGGATGGCTTTCCCCCCGAGTTTGATGGGGACATTTTGAAAGATCCCTTCAGGAGAGGATGGTCTTCCATCGCAAGCTCTCAAATTGATGGCCGATGGTATTAGCTTGGGAGAGTTGAGTTTCTTCCATATAGTTTTGGACATGATGCACGTGGATTCACCTTCATCGATTATGCATCAATGAACTCTGATGTTTCGAATTTTGATTGGTATCTGGAAAGGTACCAAAGTGGGGAGATGGGGTTCTCCACAATATAGATCAAATTTGATGAGTCTAGCATTAGTAGGGTCGACTGCCCCCAGGGAGGAGAGTAAGGACTTCCGTTGAGTGGGATAGTTTTGGAGGAATTCCAAGAGTGACATGGTGGTGGGGGATTGTGCCAAGTCATCAACAAAATTGTAATTGTGTGCTGCCCTAGCCTGAGGGTTGTTGACATTCCGTCGTAAGGGGATACGAGGAATACGAAGGGGGGTCTCAGTGTTAGAGAACGATATCATCAGAGGGGGTCATGTTGTAACTGGAAATGATTCCTATGTGGTGGGAGTAGATCCATGGGACACATTGTATTGATGACTCCGCATTTGTAGAAGAACTTCCTCTTCACTAGTGAGGAGGATAGTGAGAGCTGCAGGGGTGCCAGGGTTTTGATACTGTCCCATATGTGGTTGGGTGCATCTCCTGCTGGGTGTTCATCACACCTTGGTGTGGAATTGAGTTTTTCAACACTGTCGAGGGTGGTTGTTGCACATACTGTTGTGGGGCAGGCGATGCTGGGGGACAGGGTCCGTTCATGGATTCTTTCATCCATTTAAAGTCATCAATTTGGGGGAAATAGTGAGTATAATGGACATACTCACCACAAAGGGAACAAGGGAAGTTTTTTCGAAGGTTGTTGTTATTATTCCCTTGGATTTTGTTGTTATTTCCCCCTTGGGGGTTCTGGTTCCCTTGATTCTGATTGCTCCCAGCAGGTTGGTTTTGTTGGGGGTTATTTCCTCCTGGTCTAGGATTATTATTGTTTTGGTTTTTTCCTTTCTTTTTGGAATTATTCGACTGATGGGCCGGATTTTCCATATTTAATTGTTCAAAATTTTTAAACTGTTGAATGGGAGAGGGATGAACAAAGTTAACCCCGACGTATTGCTACCCTTGTGGTGGGGCCATGGGTTGGGGAGGACCAGGAAATGGAAAGTACGAATTATTTTGTGGAAATGATCCATAAGGTACATAGGAAGGTATGATGCTCTCATTAGTGCTCATGGTGTAAGTTGAGGTAGAGGGGGTACCAGAAATTGGTGGTATAACTGGACGCATCATGGGTGTCGATGCGGGTCCACTCATGGGTGGAGATGGAACCATAGGGTATGGCTATTGGTAAGGGGGAGGAGGGTAATAAGGAGGTCTGCCATATATCGGTGGATGTTGGGGTGTACCGTACATGGGTGGGGGTTGGATGTACGAGTTATGGTGTGTTGTGGTACCAATAAATTCGTTCGCTGAATGAGACATCCTAGGTTTGTCTTGGATGAATGGTACAGGTCTTGGGATGTCAGGTAGTATTATGTATAAGTAGCCTAATTGTGCATAGATGAGGTCATACTACTGAGCCTTGCTAATGGCTTCCTCTTCATATTGGGGGAAGGTGGAGGCCACATCTTTAGCAAGGATGGAGACGAGTGATATGAGAAACCAATAAAGGCATTGTTGTTTGGTGGTTTCTTCTTTGCCTAAACTACATCGTCGACGCCATTCATGGATGTGGTCAGCGATGTGTGTGGATGAGGTTTGTTTAAACTTGGAGAGAAATTTGATGCCATTGTCATGGCGGATTGGTAGTTGAAAGAAGGTAAAAAATGATTTGGTCAATGATTCAAAAGTCACATGGGACCTTGATTTTTCATATACATACCACTTGGTTGATGGGCCAGTGAGTGTGTGTTGAAATAACCTTAATCGAACGGAGTCATCCATGATGTTGTTTGAAGAGAACCATATGTGGAAATTCATGACGTGGTTGGCAGTATTTTCTCCTGCCTTTCCTTCAAACTTGGGAATGTCTTAAGTTAATTTAGTGGGCATTGCAGGCCATGTGGGGTCGTGCAATATAGGATCATTTGTGATTTTTCTTAGATTTGGTATGTTGAGGGAGGCCAAGTATGGCATCTGGAGTGGCGATGGAGGAATAGTTCCATCCATGGTGTGATTGGTTTGTGTACCTTACCCTAGAGGGGGGCTAGGTGGGGTGGTACTTCCTCGTTGGGAATAAGTGTTCCCCCTACTTCCTTGTAAAGGAAAGATAGTGGACATTTGATCTTGGGAAGTGGACCCCAATAACATGGAACCAAGAAAAGATGATCCCAAGACATTAGCACTCATGGGGGTGTCAGAGGGTTGAGTTGATGAGTTGGAAAGAATAGGAACTCCTCCTCAAATGGGAGGGAGATTTTGCAAGCATCTGGAATGGTGGGGGTTCTCTTGGTCTCCTATGATGTACGACTAGCAAAATGAATGTGTGAAACTAGTGATGAGAGTAATAAATGAACAAGAGACTTTGGATAACTTAGACCTTCACAATATATCTCACAATCGTTTTGCAATCAGAAGAACGTCATACATAAATCAATTAACAAAGAATCATATATGTGGGTAGGTGGATTTTGTCCACGTGGGAGAACAAAGAAAGAAAATTTTTGTGTCCTAAAAAGACGTAACTTCATTTCTCTCAAATAGCACTAGACCTTCCAATAGCACTCAAAAGTGGGGTCTGAAGCCACTAGAAGAGGAACTAGTGAAGGATGTAACAATAAGTTATAATGAGGGGTAGAGGGTGCATATCCCTAAAGAGTTGGTGATATTTACCAATAGCCACACAAAATCTGATCAAGGTGCAATTGCAGCCCACAATTGCCACCTGGGTAAATGTCCTAAAATTTGGTCACTAGGTACCTCGGTCAAAGTGAAACATTTATATTTCTAGCCTTAGAACTCGGTCACAGGTTGGATCTCGTCCAAGAGGTGGGTGCCTCAAGGGGGGATGCACAGAACAACTGGAAATCGACCTTCGACCCTTCACGGGTATGTCCCTACCTTATGGATTTAGGAACACTTGACTTGGAGGATTTAAAGTTTCCTATTTGACAACTTCTAATGTTTGAAGATGTGAGAACCAGATAACGGGGGGTTATTTGAATGCTTATCCCCGAGATCCTACCTAGACTAAAAAATTTCTTCCGGCCCCTCTTGTGGAGGAAAACTTAGTGAGTTATTAGAAAATGTTTATATGTGGTTGTTTGTGAGATTGGGGGTGTGAACCAATCTCGTTCAAATTAAGTGGGAGTGGATAGTTCCTTCAAGAAAAGGGTGGGGCATTTGAAAATCCCTTTTGGGGGAAACTTACTTCAACCTCCACAATTTGAGATGAAACTATGTGAGTGAGTAGTGACTTTGTGTGTGAGAAAAAAATGTGCCAAATTTTTTAATAAGTTAGGTGTCACCTTCCAGCATGTGGACTTCACGTGGTCCTTACAAGTCTTGATTACCTATCTTACTATATGTCATTGGTACAACCTTGTAGAATTTTAAAGTCCCTAGAGAACTAGCATGCAGACATGTGGGTCCTTACCAATCTTGTAAACTCCCTATTGTGATTTAATCTAAGAAAGATTCAAAATACTATCCTAGATTGTGGACATGTGGGCATGTATGGCCCTGTTACAATAACCTTTAAACTCCTCTAGTGATGTAAACTAAGAAAGTAGCTTCAAACTATCCTATCTTTGCAGCATGTGGGCATGTATGGGCCCTTACAAATTTAAGATGTTTTTTGAAAAGAAACTAAGAGGAGTCCCAAAGGGGGTTGTTGTCCTCTTCTAAAGATTTTGTCCTTTAAGGGAGATGAAACCTTCCTTCAATTATTTTTCTGATTCTCAAGATCCCTCAATGGTGCGAGATGAGAGCATACTCTATGATTGAAGTTTGATTTCTGGTCCCAATGAAAGTGTTTATAAATGTGATATTGAATGATTCCAACTTAATTTTTACAGTCAAAGCAAGCCATCCATGTAGCAAAATGAAAGAAAAAAAAAATATGGATTTTAACCCCCTAAGTGCCTATGTTTTGACTAACCCTTCATGTGGAGAGGGAATCTAAGTGTGGTGCATATTAAAAWTTGCATAGAATCAATATTTAGAAGGCTATGGGCCTTAAAAAATACCACAAAAAACTCTTACAATATTGAATTTATGGACAGATGTGCGGGTCACAGAGTAGACAGAGGCTCATGTGGTGCCAATGCGCAAATAAACAATGACATGTTGGCACACATGCATAGAATTCACTGAGGAGAAAATTTATCTTGGCACACATGCTCTGAAGGGATGCCCATGGGCTAAAAAAACAATGCAGTTTTTGATACATGACTGAGAAGAAAATTTCGGATGAAATTCTCTTATTCTCAGCAGGTAGGCTTGGGCCAGTTATGATCCCTGCAAGTCAAATAAATAAAAAATAAGTTCTCAATCAACCCAAATGGAGAGGAAATTTATACCTATCCCTAGTGGAGTCACCAATATATTGTGTCCTTTTTGTCACCTAAATGAGCAAAAGAAGGACACTTACAATTCCAGTTGGGTTAGCTAGACAGGAAAGAAATGAGTGCAAGAGTTAGAAACATCAAGCACAAGAAACAAAGAAACAATTAAGCTAACAATAATCAAAGAAACTAAATTAAAGTGCATAAGGGAAATATAAAAAAAGAAAATTGATATTCATGCCGCCAATGGATAGATTTTATTAGTGGGAAAACACCAAAGAGAAAGGGAGACTTGTGGGTCCCCTCTTCCTCCAAGGGAGGGCTCTTGAACCCCCAATGTGAGAGTTCTTCTTACAAATATCAAACTGAAAGGAAATGATGAATAAATCCAAAGCTCATTCACTCAAGAGGTGATGTGAATAGCCCAATGAAATGGTGCTTATATTCTCCAATGAGGAAAGAGGTTCCTTGCAGGAGAATAGAGGTAACATAACAATACAAATAGATTCTTGGAAATGTAGTTCTCCCATGTCCTCTTTTTATAAAAAATCTTTGAGGCATTATCCAACTGGTATTTAGTGTGAATAAGGGGCCCTTTAGGGAACCTTTAGGTCTTTGACCATTCCCCCTCTTGGATTCAACTTGTATTTGGGGGTCAATTCGACTTGGGAGCTGAACCAAAAGTGGGTGGGAGGCTGACCGAAATCATTAATGCGTCGTTCTGAAGTGTGCATGGATTTTTGCATCCACAATCGTTCATCAGGCGCATTTTCTCTTTTTCGACGTTTTCGACTGGCGCATGTGCACACACTTCCTTTGCATTCTGAGCGCATGATGATTTTATAACCAATTGTATAGTTTCTTCCCTTGGGAAATGAATTTTTTGGACCATGAATGAACTAATAGATGTTTGGAGGTGCTGGATTTCTGTAACCATTTGTGGATGAAATTTCAGTGATAACAGGAAGGTTAATTTCTTACATGCTTACTTTCTTGTTCATTCATAGGTAGATAGATAAAATAGCTCAAAGACAGATTACTTGTCGTTTTCTTATTCAAAGATAGATTGAATAGATTAAATAGCTCTTAAATAGATTACTTGTTATTTTCTTATTTAGAAATAGATTAAACATTTCATAGTCCTGTATTGTTTTAAGTTACTTCAGTGAAATAGTTCATAGTTCTAGAATTGCTTGAAGCTTATTAGTTAGAGGTTTCTTTACATATAATTTTTTGTTTAAATAAGTTTTAAACGTCATCTCTTTAAAAAGTAGAATTGTAAATTGAAAAGAGTGTTGATCCCTAGGTTAAACCATCTCCTTAGCTAATTAATATTTCCATTAGCCTTTCTTTTTGCCTTGGCTCATACTGTGCCACAAATCTAAGTTTACTTACCCCGGGTTGACAATTTAATTGATGGAATTAGTGCATATAGAATACCCATCATTTTTGGTTTCGTTGTCAGTGAGTTGTCTTAAGGTAGAAAATAGTTAGGAAGTATATCATTTTTGAACATTAGCATTAGTTTGGTGGCGGGGGAACTTTAAGATGAGAGGTAAGAACATGTGCATATGGTATAGTAGGTTCCCCCAAACCCAATGGTATTTTTTTTTTTATTGCTTTCATGAACAAACCTAGGGACCCAAAGGACAGATAAATCAAAACTAAACCAAAAATTATGATCAAGGTTCCTTCTACCCTTTTTGGAGGAAGGAACACTCCACTCATAAACTCCATAGAACAATATTGGAAAATAGGGGTTATCTCAACTCAAAGAGCCAAAGAAGTCTCTGAAGAGAGAAAATATGGGGACACTATAGAGCCAAAAATTGAAACATCAACAATACTGGGACAGGAGGAAAGACCACTCGAGCCTTCATCAGAACCAACCAACACAGCCTTTTATTTTTCACCACCATCAGGGGAATATAACTTTGTAGATATCATTGACCCTGAACAGGTGAATTCTCGTTTTGGCAGCTCAACCAATATAATTATTGTTGAGCCCTTCATTTTTGGATAAGGAGTTGCAAAATAAGGACTACAGTCCCAGTTTTGTCCTAGTACAACTTGCACAAGCTACATAAGAAGATGGACAACAGAGCTCTGCGACATGTGTCCAGAACCAAGAGTCTGTAACAGAGCACTACCATGTATCTCTGAGATTGTAATAGAGAAATATATGAATATGATATATGAAGAAGGATCCAAAATTTCAAAATATGTTGTGTCTTTTTGTGTTTATCCTTATGCATTATATCTTTACAATACTTCTTTATGGTTCATAAGTTCCACATGATGTCTCTGTGTTTGAATGCTTTTCCACAACATAAGTAGTTTAAGTTCTTGTGCACATGAGTTCATATATGTTCTGTAGCTAGATGTCTTTCGCAAGATCATGATGAATATTGAAGGTTCTGTGAATCCTCCTAAGTATTTTCCTTTCCCTTCCCTATCCATTTGTCTCAGCAACGCTTCAGGTGAGACTTATTCTCTTTAGAGGATATGAAAATTCCAACGCTCTAGACTACTCGGTACCTTTTGTTGGTAACCTGAGAAGGACCCTGGTCTAATCAAACTTGTGCCAAGAAAATGGTTTCGCTGTCAGGACCTACGTTAAAATGGAACCTGTAGGGAGGATGATTATGCGGATTCACAGATCTAATATTAACCAATGGTGGGAAATAAATTGTGATGCCATCATGTGGAAAGAAGCGGAGCTGAGGGGAAAATTTGTGGAAGATACTCGTGAGGTAGTCTTTTACTCAGAAAGATCAAGCGACCAGTACGAAATATTCTGGGTTCAGTTCCCGGAAGAACTTTTCCACAGCATAAATAGGCTCCAAGAAGCTCCAGATTTCCAAGAACGAGTCAAGAGGACCTGTACTTGGGACACAGAAAATATTGTAGCACTTCATCGGTTGGATCGCCCAGTCATGCGAGCGATTGATTTCTGGGTCAATACCACATTATAAGGATACATTATTGAGTTTGCAGTTGAGAATCACCAATATTTTTCATGATAAGAGGTGGATTTCAAGAAATACGTAAGGGGAAGATTGTCGAGAGAAATCCCCCTATGGATTAAAGTTTTCTTGATGGAAGAGGGGATGCTTACTATGTCCCCGAATGAGATGGTAGCGTAAACACCCTCGCTTGGGGTAGGGTGATGTTGGGGTGGATTCATGGCCTGAGAGAGGGGAAGGTTTCTTTGATAAGTGGGGGAAACAAGAAGAAATGTATTCAAGGGATGAGCGATCCTTGAAATAAGATGCCATAGTTGAGAAGTGGTGGCATGGAAAGATCAAGAAAGCAGCAAGATAGTTTGAGAATTTTCGGAAATAAGTTGGACCAACAGAAGTAGAGGAAATACATATGGAAGAGTTGCAGAAGATGAGAAGACAGGAAAGACTGGATAGTCAAAGATTAAGTGAGACAGAAGCGTAAAGAGAAAGAAGTCCCCAGGAGGGTGGACAAGAAGGAGAAGGTGTAGTAGAAAGAGAGGAGGAAGTCGACATGGATCTTGTAGAGGAAAGAGAAGATTCATCCCTGATGACAGGAAAGATCAGGAATATGGCTGAAGAGACTACTCCAAAGGAAGAAAACGAGACCTCCCAGATCAAAGAAAACCACCCTGAAGCCAGTGGCACTAGCACCGAATCACCCATACCCCAAGTGTCTTATATACAAGTGGTAAGTTTGATACTACCCTCTTATGCTAGTTTTTTTCCAGTACAATTACTTAGTTAGTCACATCTAGGAAGTGCGAGTACAAAGAATATATTGGGATCCCCTAGTAGACTACAAGCAGGACCGTTAGGTTTCATTTTGATAAGAGCAACAATATCAACAATGGTTAGTCACGCGGGAGGTTCGATTTCCCGATACCCATAATACTGGGGTAAGGGAGATGAAGATGTGGAGCAGTATTGGCTCTTATGTGAAGCAATCTGGAGATCTAGAGGGACTCCAGATGCAAATAAGTTGGTTTAGTTCCAGACTACCTTGAGAGGTCACACTCTCAAGTGGTTGATGAATATTATTGAGCTAGGAGTGTCAGGAATGCAAGGTCAAGCATTCACACTTGGCCAGGTATGAACAAGGTTCATAGTGGAGTTTAAGCTACCTTAGTTAGAACAAAAATCTTTGTCTGAGTTGCACGAGATTCAACAAAGGGAAGGTGAATTAGCCTGAGAATACATCCAGAAATTTAAAGATGCTATAGGGAGGTTAGCACATCCAATCCATGAGGAAC
This sequence comes from Picea sitchensis, assembly GCA_010110895.2. Taxonomy (NCBI): domain Eukaryota; kingdom Viridiplantae; phylum Streptophyta; class Pinopsida; order Pinales; family Pinaceae; genus Picea; species Picea sitchensis. Next base: position 44,826 of record SNQJ01S0030799.1, read on the forward strand.
ATCAAAGAGAATGGTATATTCATGGATTTCTACCTCTGACAGGGATTCTAATAATGCAATAATGGATAGCCACTTTGACAGATGCCTTGGAACAATCGATGAAGATTGAATCCATGGAAGGATATCCTTGGAGCCTAAGAGTGACCAGATCCCCAACAGATGTGAATTTGGCGCAAATGAAAGTAAAAATATCAACACTTACATAAAGTATTCAAGAAATGACGATACCTAGACTAGGACAACCACATGTTTGGTGCACCAGATGTTATATAGAAGGAAATATGGTGAATGAATGTCCACAAATGAGGGGAATGGGACCTCCTCAGAATTCGATAGGACCCTCATCAGGACCCATGGGAGGAGTTGTGCAAGTGTATATGAATTTACCATTCCATAACCCAAACTCATATCATGCTTTTCTAGGGAGCCAACTAGCACCAACAGTTGAGTATTGTGAGATTTTCCAAATCCATGGGCATGGGCCGAGACAGTGCCCCATTATGCAGAAATATTCGATAGTATCAAATACAATACACTATGAGTTCTATGCATATACCACACATACTACCAATCAATGTAGAGTTTTGGATGCACTTGCAGACAGGTTGGACCGAACAACATTCAGGGTGAATGAAAACCCATAGGGATCAGGAAGAGGTTGAGGAGGTGGAGCCAAAGGAGAACTTAGAGGAGAAAGAACTGGGGGAAGAGGGCCAATCATATGTTATAATTGTGATGAGAAAGGCCATATGGATAGAGAATATCCTCATCTGAGGAGGCCATGGTGCTCTCACTACAGAACCAATGGGCATGCAACTAAAAACTTCCCAAAACTAATTGCAAAATGGGAAGATCGAGTACGTCAACGAGGAACTAACCTCATCAGTTCAGAAATCAAGAGAGTTAGTAAAGGAAAATTACCCAACCTCAATATTATTACTCAAGGAGGAGGAAAGACAGGAGTCGATGCTGATAATCTACCTCAGATCCATAAATAAGTACCTAAAGAAGACATGTATGACCCTCTAAAAATAAATTTGTTCTTTAAAAATGCCATAGAAGTATTTCATAATATCCCTAGCCTTGAGATGTAAGAGAAACCCCCACAGCCTATTGTTTACCCTAAGATTGTGCAAGTCCCTACTTCACCCCCTGGACCCAGAAACTCTGTAGTCACACTGAGACAACCTAAGAAACCTCAAAATGTAGTCAACCTTTGGTTTCAATTATTCTCTGATATTTTCAAGAATGACCAATTAACAAAGAAGTTGTGCAATGAGCTATACCTAGTTTTAGGGAATGAAGAACCCACATAAGCAAGAATAAGGACCAATCTTCCTGAGAAGAGTACTCAAAGGGTGTAGAGAAGGAAAGTATGAACTGGAAAAGAATCTAGACTAGTATCCCAGTTAGACTAATTTGATATGAAGGCTATCATGTTGGATCTAGGATCCAATGTGAACATTCTACCTAAAAAGACTTGGGAAGCCTTAGGAAAACCCCAGTTGACATATTCCCCAATCCGGTTAAGAATGGCCAACCAATATTGCATTTTTCCAATAGGAAGACTTGAGAATGTGGAAATAGATGTTGTGGGAATGAAGACAATAGCTGACTTTGAGGTGATTGAGATCATGGGGGATAAGAACCCTTACCTTTCACTACTTGGGATTGATTGGGCCTATGACAACTATGCAGTAATCGACCTAAAGAAATACACCATGACATTTGAAGCAGATGGAATCAAGGTAGTTCAACCCTTGGATCCGTATGTAGGTCCCAGATATACGGAGCCAACAAACACCAATATGGAGCGAGAAGATTTGGATCAGTTGTACACTATACCAACAGGAACAAGAGACAATTACATAAATCCTACTGTTGATGGATTGATAAGTTGGAGGAGTTTACAGTCAGTGGATGAAGATTCAAAATTGGCATTTGACAGTTGGTAGCAAGGCTCATATGAAATATTCTCAAGGATATGCACAACTGTCAGAGTAACTAGATGGGTTGGGACCGAGATCAGAGAACACCCAATATATGATGGTACCTCAGGAATTGATAGTTTTGTGCTCAACATGGAAGAAAAGGTAGTAGAGGATCAAAGGATCTCAGTACTATATTTATCCCTCCAGGACACCCCTGCCAGATGGTGGGACAATAATAAAGCCTTACTCATAAATTGGGATGAGGTGAAGCAAGCTATCAAGTAGAGGTTTCAGAATAAGGAGCAACTGGAATCAGAGATGCAGATGGATTTCCAGGTTGCGCAACTGTTTAGTGGAGAATCTGATCCTAGAGCACATATTAAACAATGCGTGACATAGTGACAAGTTGCAGAAATAACCTCTCACTTCTAGGTTCAGGTATTTCCCCACTCACTAGGTCCAATCTTGAAATCTTGGTTCATACTTGAAGAAACCAGAAGACAGACCGACGAATGAAAAATGTTGGAAGATAACTTTTGCAAGGATTTCTCATTTATAAGTAAGTACCCTGAGCTTGAAGTAGTCCTGGAGATAATTAAAGAATTTCTCTTTACAAACAATAATAATCAGAAATAAAACCTAGTAGTATGTGAAAAACATAGCTGCAAACTTCAGGCTAATCTTCACCTAACCTTAGACAAGAAGCCTATAGAATGTTATAATATTAGCAGGGATTTAGAAAGCCCAAATGATTTAGAGGAATTGATAAACCTAGCCATTAAAGAGACATAAGGGAACAAAGAAATCCAGAACACCATACACAGTCACACTGATAGTTCTTATAATCACCCATTAAAGTTGCGAAAAGTCAATATAGGGACCACAGAGCAACCTAATATAGCTATGGTGGGAGATTACTGGGATGATAAAAATAGTCAAGAAATACAAAGTTTATTGTGGGAATATGAGGATTTGTTCCCAAAGACCTTTTCAGAGTTAAAGGGGATCAAAGGAGTTATGGGAGAAATGAAAATCGAATTAAAATTAGTATTAAATCCTATGAGGCATAGACCATACCTCCTTAACCCTAGAGTAAAAGAGAAGATTAAGAAGGAGATAGACAACATGTTGGAAGATGGACTTATTTTTGTAGTGGAATAAGAAGAATGGGTCAGCCCAATAGTCATCCAAAGAAAGAAAGGCATAGAGGATATAGGGGTCTATGTAGATTATAGAAGCCTTAACTCTTCCTGTGTGCAAGACCCTTTCCCAACACCTTTTACTGATGAGGTTCTAGAACAGGTTGCAGGGAAATAAGCGTACTCATTTACAGATGGATTTTTAGGCTACCACCAAGTCTGGATTGTCGAGGAGGACAAAAAGAAGACCAAATTCATAATAGAATGGGGCTCTTTTTCATACAATGTGATGCCATTTGGCTTAAAGAATTCCCCTACATTTTTCTCCAGGATTGTAATAACAACTTTTAGAGAGTTTATTCACAAGTTTATAGAAGTTTATATGGATGATTGGATGATATACAATCTTCTCAAGGGACATGTAGCACTGTTACATCTGATGTTTGATAGATGCAGATAATTGCAGATATCATTGAATCTCAGAAAGTGTATCTTCTGTGTACCACATGGAAATTTGTTTGGCCACATAGTATGTCAAGAGGGAGTATTGGTAGACCCAGCCAAAGTTGAGGTTACTGTGAATATGCCACCACCTACGAGTGATAAGCAATTGCACTCCACGTTTGGACACACATGGTACTATCGCAGGTTCATCAAAAGATATGAAAAAATTACTGCACCTCTCGAAAATCTATTGAAAAAGGCCGAAATGTTCCAATGGACCCCAGAATGTGATAAAGCGTTTGAGACCCTAAAGGAGAATCTCAACACAAAACCTATTCTGATATTCCCAAAATGGGAAAATGAATTTCATGTCCATGTAGATGCTTCAGGTATTGCCTTAGGAGCTATCTTAGTGCAACTGAGAGATGGAGCCATGGATTATCCTATCTATTTTGTGAAAAGGAATTTGTCACAAGCTGAGCGCAACTACACAATGACAAAAAGGGAGAGTTTAGCCATGATTTATGCTTTGAAGAAATTTAGACATTATTTGTTAGGTTCTCATTTTAAGTTCTTTACTGATCATTCTGCATTAAAATATATAGTTAGAAAACCTGTGTTGGAAGGGATAATTTGTATATGGTTTCTACTATTTCAGGAATTATCTTTTGAAGTAATTATTAAGCATGGAAAATGAAATGTAGGACCTAATCACCTGTCTAGAATAGAGTCAGGGGAAAGTGGCAGAGAAATTGATGATTAGCTCCCAGATGCAGATTTATTCCGGGTTCAGTTCATACCAGAGTACCTGGAGGACATAATGGTCTTATTAAGTATAGGACCCTACCTAGAAACATATTTTGCAACCCAGAAACACCATATGGTTGTTAGAACAACAGACTATCAGTTGATTGCAGGGAAATTGTATAAATTGGGACTAGACAGTATCCTCAAGATATGTGTCTTGGATCATGAAAGGCAGGATATACTTTGGGAGTGTCATAGTGGAGTTATGGGAAGTCATGTAGGAGGAAAGGCTATTGTGCAAAAAGTCCTCCAAGCTGGACTTTGGTGGGAAACTCTCTTCAAGGATGAAAAGGTATATGCTAGATCATGTGATGTTTGTCAAAGAGTGGGTAAGCCGTCATGAAGAGATGAATTACCACTTCAACTAGTTCGAGCTCTACAGGAATTTGAGAAGTGGGAGGTTGATTTAATTGGACCGATCAACCTCACAACTAAGCATTCAAATGATAGGTACATTATTACCGCAACTGACTACCTTATATGTTGGGTTGAGGAAGCAGTTGTTCAAGACTACTTGACCAATATTGCTGCTAGGTTCATCTTCAAGAATATTAACACTCGATTTCGATGTTCTAGGAGTATAAACAGTGATTAGGTAGCTCATTTTATTAGTATCACTATAGCAAAGCTTACAATAAAGTTCCTGATCCAACATCACAAAAGAAGCCCCTACCACCCACAAGCCAATGGAACAATAGAAGCGTTCAACAAGATTATGGATAGAGGGCTAACAAAGGTATGTTGCATAAATTGGGAAGATTAGGATGATAGAGTTCCAACATTACTATGGGATTATAGGACAACCACAAAGAAACTTGATAGGTACACACCATTTCAGATAGTTTATGGGAAAGAGTTTGTGGTTCCTACATAATTCGTTACTCTAAGTTTGTACATTGCACATATCACACACATTTCGGAGGAATAATCAATCGTGCAGAGACTCATGGAGTTACGAGAAATCAAGGAGACCATGTTTTTAGCAGACTTCCATCAGTCGGTTGAGAAAGAAAGGAAAAAATATTGGCATGACAGACACATTAATACTAAAGTATTTGCACAAGGAGACAAGGTTCTACTCTATGACAGTTGGTACCAGATGAAATATGACAAGTTGTGCATGCATTGGTTGGGACCATTTATAGTTGCAGAGATCCGACCTTCAGGAGCAGTCAGACTTGCGTAACTATATGGTATGCTGCAACCAGGATGGGTGAATGGAGCTCATATAAAACCATATATGTCTCATAACTAAGCTAAAAGGACTGTTTCTCTAGTATGAAGGAGCATGCATAGTAGTTAGATTTGATTTTTATGCATTTTATGTAAATTCAGTTAATAAAATCGACATGTGTAGTGTTGCGCTGCGACATATAGTTCATTTATTTTTCTGTCTAAGTGTTGTTTGATGAAGAATTACTTACTCAGCAGCGCAGGATTAGAAGCATAAAGAACCCATTAATGAGAGTCATTAATATGATGGGGACCCCTTTTTGGTCGGAGGGAGAACAAATTCAAACACCATCTGAGTCCATGTGCCACATGAACCCAGTCTAGTCACAACCTTTATTTCTATTATGATACATTGTATGAATTCAGTTAAGACATAAAGACATGATATGTGAATATGTCATCGTTATTCATGCTGAGATTCCCATCTGTAAAATAGAAAGGTCTGAAATTGGCCACGTCCATATCCAACTTGCACAATAAATTCTAGAATCACCCAATAGGATTTACCCCATTAACCCATCTCATTGGACAATTCAGATCCAATTTGCATCCATATGGTCATGATGAACAACAGTTATTATTGAAATTTCCAGCTAGGCCTAAGTATAAGGCTTTGAGAACTCGCCGAAGAACGCATTGTTTTCAAAGAACTTGGCAATTTTTGAATTCCGAAGAGAGAGAAAGCTTGTGTATCCCTAAGACCCATAGTTGTGACCACTAGATCCCTGTTTCGCTGTGGAATTTGATCATATCCAGAATCCACAATGCTAAGAGATACAGGAAGCCGAGGTACCATGTCCAAATACATAGTACCAGATGAGCCCTGCGACCCCCGAGTCGAGGACGTGGGTGATGTAAAGGGGAAGGTGGAGCAGGTCAAGCTCCTTGATCTTGACTTAACAAACCCAATATTGTTCCCCCAGATGAACATAGACGTATTTTGGAGTATTTATCTAGATGAGCTGGGAGGCATGCATTTAGTGCCAAAGCTTGAATTTATCAACCTATTCAACTCAACTATCATGAACCTCAGAGATCTACCAATGTTCTGTACCACTGGTGATGTTGCACAGTGCACCAAATTCCTGAACAACAGAGTGCATGAGCAACGTCTCTGGTTGGATAGGCGATATCTAATCCACGTTGAAGACATCCATCAACTTACTAGACTGTCCCTTGAAGGCAAGGACGTTTCTAAAGGATTCCAGGGTCCCAATAAGCATGACAAGAAGAAAGGGGAGTGCAACCACTATGAAAAGTTCTACACGCAGAGGGGGGGGTGCACAGCCAAAATTGACCCCATACTACTAGAGACAGTCATAACTAGCTTCTACATCATAGCCAACAAGGTTATGAGATCATATTACAAGGGAGAATTCACATTGGATGCATTATTGGTAGCATGGTTTTTCACCAATGGAGTTGTACTCAATTGTTGTAGTTACCTGTTGGAGGAACTACTCGTGGCTTGCAAGGAAGCCTAGGAGAAGGGAGGCACCTTCACATACAGATACCTATTTATGGATTTCACAATGCTAAAGTGGAAGGCACCTACTGGAAGACCATTGGCACTAGCAGATAATGGGCGCCTTGCAAAGATGTTTTAGCCCTGTCATTCTAGGATGGACTCAGAGAACACAACCTTCAACAACACGACGTTCTTCAAGTGGTACAATGGGATTATCGACACAACTCAAAGGATGAAAATTCCACATGAGCTCCTCAACTGCAACACGAGGAACATCGCCTTCAGCATGAACCAACATAATATGTTTGTATGGCCAAGGCATGCTAATAGGGAGGATTTCCATTCGAGGATGCTTTCGTTCTACCTAGATGAGGAGGCTTTCGACAAAGAGGTAATGTCATGGCTGGGATTTAAATGCAGCTCGTGCATTTTTTCTACTGAGCTTCTTAAGAAGAAAGGAAAATAAGCAGGGGTCGGATCGAGATCAGGCTTAGAGCCGCAGAAGAAAGAAGCTCTGGCACAACCGAACTCTCAAGAGGAGGAGGAGACATAGCCCTTAGAGAAAAATAAGAGGATGCTACCTATCTTACCACATCTGCCAAAGCAAGGCATGTTGACAGGTAAGGATGTCAATGAGATTCTGAGCACTACGTTCATTACCGAACCTGTGGTGAAGAAGTTCCAAACCGGGGTCTAGCTGAGTAAAGTATTGAAACCCCGACCCATTTCATTTGTCATCCCCCACACTCGCTCAACAGTCCGAGCAACCTCAATCATCCATATTCAAGACTACCTTAAGCCTGACACCCTTCCATCCACCATCATCAGTGAGCACCCTCCATCACCACCACAACCCCAGTTGCCACCCCCAAAAACCACCAATCCACCCCAAGTCATTGATATAGAGATGATGCAACTCAATCCCCCAGAAAAATCAAAGTTGTAACTCCTAGAAACAAACCCAGAGTTGCCTGAGTAGAGACCAAAAGTTTCTAGTCCAAATCCAAAAGTAACAGAGCAGAGACTGTAGTTGACTGGTCCAAACCCCGACGCTCAAGACCAACAGATTGTGCCTTTTGTGCAGAAAAAGGAGACTCAAACAGTGGAGGAGCCAAAAAATCAAATCTCCTAGCATATTTCCTCAACATACAAGTTTGAGGGTGCCTAGGGAAGTGCAACTCTGGAAGTAGATGCAAGTAAAGAGAAGGAGATCCCAGAGGTTCAGAAGGAACCCGAGTCAACTTCTGGGAAGAGTGCGACATCCATGCAGGAACACATGGAGATGGTTCTCCAGAACCCTTAGTAGTGTGCAGAGTTGTTGCAACTGTGCCTGGATAGAACAGAGGTTCTGACACTCTCGCCATCAGTATTGAGGTTGAGACTTGTGCCAGGACCATCGACAGGAGAGGAGGAGGTAGAGACCCCCTCAGGACATTCAACAAATAGTGGACTTCCATTACAGACTCGAGAATCCAAGGATTCAACACCTTCTTCTGTTGACCTTTCATAATGGCCAGTAACACACTCAACTAGAATGATCAAAGCATCAACTAATCAACTAGAGAAAAGGCTCTAGTAGCTGGAGAGTTCTACAGAGTTCGCAAGGGATAAATCACTCCTTACGAAAACATGTAAAAAATTAGAAGAACACGCAAAGATATAGGTCAAGCATAGACTGGAAAGAGTCCAAGAAAGGCTTGTTGAATCTTGGCTGGAGATTCGGAAGGTCGCACCCCAACTTACCGAAGCCAATGATGCAGGAGAGTCGGATCATTAGATTGAGCTTCTCCAAGGAGCATGGTCACAATTGGCCATTCGTGTTGAGCATATGGAAGTGCAGTTGTGGAAAATGTTGCAAGAAGAAGAGAAAAGTCCTCAAAAGTTGTAGGAGAAGATGGAGAAGATAGTGCTAAAAGGAAACAATGCTCGAGAAACACTACATAAGCGCACAACTGAGTGCACAAAGATTTTCAAAGAAGTCAATGATTAGATGGGAATCATCACTAGACATAACTTGGAGGATGTGTGCACCAGGATCCAGATGCTGAATGAATAATTTGCATCCACGAAGGATTCATTGGAGCAACAACATAAGTTCGACCAAATACAATAGGCGAACAATGAACTGAACACCCTCTTTGAGACACAGTCCATAGAAAATAAAGAGATGCGTGACTTTCGACCTATCATTCAAACAATATACATGAAAATGCATCAATTCAATGCAACAATAGATTCTAAATGGAACTCATTGGTAACATCGAGACCAAGGGATGCAGTGGAGGTGACCCAACAATTCATCGTTGAGGCCTCACTCCTTTCCAAGAAATGGAAGGATAAAGTTAGACTTTCAAAGTGAGGAAAGAGACCTTAGGTTTTCACAGAGTTGGGCCCTTCATTTTGAAGAGGAAAAAGAGAAATCACAAAACGATAGAAAATAAAGAAGGAAAAGGACAAAGGGGAAAACAATAGTTTCTCTGGAAGTTCTGAAAATGAGAATACTTGACTCCGAGGAATTGAGTCAAAGGTTTATTAATTCGGAACTTGTTGAGCCATTTTTTGGATAAAGGGAATTGCACAAGAGGACTACGGTGCAGGTTGTCCTAGTATGATTTTCAAGATCATTAAGAAGATGGACAATAGATCAAGAAAAAGTAACATAAATCGATTCTTGAAAAGGACAGCATAGCGCTCCAATAAAAGAAACAAAGAAGTTGCAAGAAAGTGTGCAAGACAAAGCCATGAGACATGACTTGAAAGCATATATAGGGATGAATATGATTGTAAATGGTTGGGTCATGGTTTTGTAAAAGGGTTGTTGAATCATTATTTTAAAAGGGTTGGTTGGTTGGTTTTGTTAGTATTGCAAGTGTAATGTTTGGTCATAGTTGTTGTCTACTATTGAGAATCCATATTTGAGTTTGTAATGTAATTTGTACACCATTTAGGGAATTAGAGCTCTGAGACATGGGTCCAGAGCCAAGATTCTATAACAAATCACTATTGTGTATCTCTGAGTTTGTAAATGAAGAAAGATATGAAGATTATATGAAGAAGGATCTAAATTTTAAAAATATGTTGTGTCTTTTTGTATTTATCCTTATGCATTGTATATTTATATTACTTATTTATGGTTCATAAGTTCCACATGATGTCTCTATGTTTGAATGATTTTCCACAACATAAAGTAGTTTAATTTTCTTGCATATGAGTTCATATATGTTCCATATCTAGATGTCTTGTGCAATATGAGGATGAATCTTGAAGGTTCTTTTAATCCTCCTAAGTATTTTCCTTTCCCTTCCCTATCCATTTTTCTTAGCGGTAGCTTGGTGAGACTTATTCTCTTAGGAGGAGATGAAAATTCCTAGTGCTCTATACTAATCGATACCTTTTGTTGGTAGCAAACCTAAGAAGGGATACAGTCACACGATCAAACTTAATAACAATTGTATCCAAAGTGAAACAAAAACTGGCACCAATAGTTTCAATGGGCTCGAGTAAAGGATTCCGGACATCCAATTAATAGATAAATATTCCCATCGAAGCGATACCCTTCCTAGAAAAGAACCTTAGGACACTTTGTTATATTCAAGGATAAAATCATTCAGGTATTCTCTCTTTGGAAATAAAATTAGTATGGATGATCAGGATGATCACAACCATGTAAGACACGATTATGGAGAAGAAGTTGGAAACCAAAAATAAACCACCTTTGGGTTTCCAATTTTGGATACCACACAAAATGTCAATGTGAAGAACAATTCAATCTCTGCACTGCTCACTTTTTATGGTAAATGCAGTGAAGACCTATATACCTTCCTATTTGAGTTTAACATCTTGTGTAGGAGCTAAAACTACTTACAATATGCCCAGAAATTAAAACTTTTTCCCGCCACTCTCAAGGATTTTGCACTAAGATGGTTCATGGGGTTATGAGAGTCTAGTGGTATTAGGCCTTGGGAGAGACATAGAAATATATTTCTTAAGAAATACCAATACTACTTCAAGACCAAATAATCTCATAATTACATCTTTAAAATTGAGCGGTTGGAGGATGAGAGTCTCGAAGATTAAATGGAATGGTTTTCTTATACCTCACAGAAATTGAAATACCACGACCTTCCAGATGATGCAGTCGGGACTCTTTCCTTAAATGAATTTTGGAAAAACATCTAGAGGCACTTAACTTCAGATGGAATCGGGTGACATCTCCCATAAAACATTAGCTGAAATATGTGAAATGTGTATAAATTACTCGAGGAGTAGGGCCAAAAATGGGAAGAGTGTTTAGGATCCTTATAGTAGATACCTACAAACAATTAGTTTGGGTGGTATTACAAGGGTAGATATAGGAAACCTATTGGATAACTTCAAAACCAATATTCTAAGTACAATAATAGGTTCCCATTTGGACACCTAAAGATTAAGAAGAAACAAAAGGAGGAGATACAACAATGTGCATATTTTATGCAAGATGCAGGAGGAATCATTCATCAAGAGAATTCCCATTAGACAACATTTCAATTTTTGGCTTTTGTACTGAAGACCATAAGCCCGAAAAATTCCATCATTGCTCGGTTTATTAGTCATTTATAGAAGTGGGGATCCTTGGGAATCTTCTTATGCACCTAGGAGGCCATGGTACCCTAGGAATTGACTCACATACACCGAGGATCTACAGTCCAAAGTTCCACCTTATTATCAGCAACCACAACAATGTAGCTCACCAAATTGGAAAAATTGGTATCCAAAGTATGCTTCACACCACCCTTGGATTAAAGGATGGAGAGGAGGGCATACCAAAGGAAACACTCAAGCTCCATGTTGGCACATGGGTAGACCCAGGGTTCGATGCTCAAGAGAGCACCAACAAAACCTTAAATGTCGGCCCTTTTGGCAACACCTGATGGAAAGCGGAGATGAAGTCTCACGAGGTAGAGGCGGGGGGTGGTTGCGGGACTCGGATATGCGCAACCTTAGGTTTCAGATCTATGATTATGTTGCTTACAATGCACTTAGCATCAGTTATTCTTTAACATACATTCATTAGTACGCCCGTAGAAACGCGAGCATCACGGTGAATACTTATACTAAGGATGATTTAGTACTTATCCACATAAATATAGGTTAGATTCAACATATCAAGTACCAAGCATATTATATATCAAATCTAACATTCATTCATATATCATGCGGTATAGAGGATAACTAGATCTACTTAATCATATATCCTTCGACCTGAGACGCTAGATCTACTTAGCGAAGAGATAAGTACATTGAAGCACAAACCCACACGATACACCACGATTCGCGAGTGGTTTCACACCCCCACCCTAGGGCTACACATCCACAAAGTATTCTTTATATTATATTGGTCAAGCGGTTATAGCATAGAGCTTCAATGACCCTTACTTAATACGGGGCCGGAAGATCTACCATTTCGCTATATCCCTTCTTCCTTGCTCTTGACCGCAGACACACCAAAGCGCACTTAGCTTTCTGATCATGCATACCGACACTCTAAGATACACACGATCACCGAGATCGATTACTAGCACTAAGCTTCAGTTATACATCACGCTAAGATGTACTACATTACTATTACTACTATCTTACTACTTCTCACCTATTTACATTTCCTATTTATAGGTTACAAAATGAGCCTAAACATGGAGGCAAAACCAAGTGACATCCCTTTCCGTTACATCAACCCAAAACCCTAAAATGGACCCAAAATAGGTCTTTCTTCCTTACTTTCCACCTCACATTAAATACTTCCTTGGCAAAAGTACATGAAGCCAGTCCAAAAAGTGGTCAATTATGACAAAGTATTCTTTAAAACTTGGTCAAGGGCCAACATGCCCCCAAAACTCACGTGTGACTCATCACAGGTGTCACTCAAGTCGACAATTCCACTTGCAAGCATCTCGAGCTTGGCTCGGCTGACACCTGACCTATTTATGATGCAAAAGCCTCTTGTTCGGTAAGCTTACGTAATGCTTGTGTCATTGAGTGGTCCTTCTAAGCATTGTTACTTAGTGATGACACCCTGTTTGAGTTTATCTCCCTAGCTCAAGTTTGGAAAACAATTGACATGCCTTCTCTTGCACTAGTTCACAGGTCTTTTTGAGAGACTTCCGTTACTTTACTTTGCAGCGTGTGTAATTGTTGTTGGGTTGTGCGTTGTTGCGAACCTCTTTTGCATTCTTTTTGACTAGGGTCCTGAGACTTCAGTACTTGTAGCACATCACATGTTTATTTTCTTCTTGGAGTTGCACCTCCAATGTCTACAATTTTGTATTCTCTACAAGGGTTTTCATAGATGCAAAGGTTGCTTCTAGTTCTTGGCTTCCTACGTTACGAGCCAAGGTTTTTAATCGGTCGACTACGGTTCGAACAATGGCCTCTCTTAGATCTCTCATCTCTTATCTCTTGAGATTGTCTCAAAGCATGGTCTGGAGCTCAGGATCTGTTATGTGTTGTTGGAGTTGTTGGTTTACTTCTTCCAGTTGGGTCACTTGGTGTGGGAGACAATATTCCATCTTCACTTCTATGATCGTTATAGAATAGTGCTTTGTGAGCTCTCTCTTGTACTTCAAGTTGCTCTGCCGCTGTGGTGGTCCTTGCTCTCCTGTAATTTTTTCCTCCTCTCACTTCGCTTGTAAGGAAATATGCTCCTTTTTTTCCTTCATCTATTGTTCTCCATGTGCACTTTGTTCTTTTTCCAAAGACTAGGTAGCTTGTGCTATGTCTTCTTGAGTGGCGTCCAGTGACCGACATTCTCGATGATCCTCAGTAAGCTGTGGCCAAGGCTCATGCGCCTCTTTCTGATATTCCATTGTTAATGGCATAGTAAGAAACTCCTTGTTTGGGCCCGAATTAATACTGCTTGCCTCTTTAGTCACCGTGTCCGATTGGAATAACTCCTCACAGCACGCTTCTGCTTACGTGAGCTCTAGTGAGACATCATTCAGTGTGACAATTAATAAGTCAAATTCATTTGGGGTAAGGTTAGTTTTAAGCGTGGTCTGGGTGGACTTAGTTTTATTTTTGGATGAGGTCTTTGGTGGGGTAATCTTCCTTTTCTTGGAGGGATGTTCCTCGTCTCTAGGTGGAGTAACCTCGCCTTTCTCACGATTCAATACACATTGCCCCCCTAGTTCTTTCATCATTACCTCCCTTAGCGGTGAGGAGTGCGGCTTGATCTTGATGGATGTGTTATGGATATCTTGGACTTCCACATCCTTCTAAGTCTTGCACAGTCCTGGTGTATCCAGCATAGCTTTAGAGCTATCGTTGGATATCTACTGCGGGGTATGCGCTACAACAAGTAGGTTTGATGACCATTCCTTGGTAATCTCCTCCAAATCATGCTTTGTTAGCTTGTAATGTATAGTGGAGTTGTTTTTATTAACTCATCTGCGTGCAGCGTGATGTAGTGCGTGACAATCGCATTTAATTTCATCAAAAGGTTTGGGATCATCTTCCAGTCGGAAAAGTCGTTCCAGAGCTTAGATCGTAATTAGAAGGCGATCGGGGATAGTCTGCTTGAGAAATGGAGAAATTTGGAAGTGCACCGAGGGACAATCTTGTATGCTTGTAGATATTCCACATTCTGACATGACTCTGTCTATCATTAAATCAATTAGAACTTATTCAACAATTTTCTTAGCGTTGAGCTCATCAGACATACAAAATTAGATTAGAAATTTGGCTCCGGTGCAATAGAATTGAGAGACTTCTGATGAATAGTAAGGTAATGATCTCAGGGAAAGTAAATCTTAGGGTTCGAGCTCAGGTTCTCAGTTAGAAAAAAGTATTGTCGGTGCGTGGTGTGATGGGTTAAGTAGGTAATCTCAACAACAGTATGTTTGCAACAGACATGGGGCCTTCATTAACTCCATTCTATCCATTCTAGTGCTATCCAATGGTCTAGTGGTAACCCATAACTGCTTTTCGATCCATTTGGAGCGGTGGTTGAATGGGTATATCAGTTCCAACGACTATATTTCTTTGTCATGGCAAAATTACTCCTATGTCGTTGTTCTGTTATCTCGACGAAGCTCTAATTATGTAATTCTTCTTGCTGGTGTCCTCTAGAACCTCTTGTAACCTTATGGTATTAGCCCTTTTTTTAACTTCCTAGCCTTCTTCCCGATGATATTCATCACCGATTGATTCTTTACGATGATGTTTATCTTACGTGGTTTTGGATTGCCAGCATTGTTGAAAGTCTTTCCTAGGGTTCCATGATAATACTTCTTCTATATCAAAATAGGTAACTCGATCTTATTGGATCTCAGTGTTCTCGTAACCGACTTGTTAAGAGAGTGCTAATAATATTGAATATCCGTGATATTCTCTTATGTTCTTCAATCAAGTCTTAGCAGCGATCCTTCTAGTCAAAAAGTATTTTAACTCTTGCTTCTTTTGTTTCAAAAATTTTTCCTCTTCACTTTTTCGTCTAGCTTGCTCTCTATCAATCCAAGGTTTCCACTATGAGCATGGTAAATGGGGCATTGTCTTCAAAAAAATTAATGATCTCAAAGTCTCCCTCTGTCGAAGTTCCATTAACAATCATAGGTATATGGATGAGCCTTCCACATAGGTTTACTAGCTTTCCATAAAGAAACTTGTTCCTCCTAGGGAAGGGATCATGGCAGGATTCCCTATAGTTTCCCAAGTTATTTATGGCATAATGTTCACTTGTGTTTCTTCATAAAGGTATAGTCAATGTCGAAGTACCCTATTCTTTCTTTGATTTGCTCCTTTTTTCTTTGAATATCTCGATAGCCTGATATGTCGATAATCATTCAAGGTTTCTTTCATCCGTATCAATATCTTTTTATTCTTTCACGGGTTTACGCATAATCTTGGTCTTGATCTCCTTTAGGGTTTCCTTGTGTTGGATTACTGAGGGGTGGGCGGTAATAAGCGTGATATAATCCTTTTTTCTTCAAATGTTATATCAATGTAGAATTATTATCCAATAATGAGAGTAAAATAAACAATCACACACATTACATAGTACACCAGTGTTTTCATTGAAACCGAATCGGGAGAAAACCACAGATACTTTTTTTCTTATATGTCTTGAAGAATTACATTCATTGGAAGCATAACTTCCTTTGTTTTCCGGCTGGAACTAGAAGGAGGCTCCAAAACCCTACGAACTCGAGGGCTACAACTGAGAAATCCAACTCCCCAATTCTGCGGCTACAACCAAAGGAGGCTACAACCCCAATGTCGCAAGCTAGGCGGAAGGTGGATACAACCACTTGTCATTGCCCGAATCACCGCCACCTTGAGTAGAAGTAGAGAGATAAGTGGAACCACTGTCACACTATTGTTGTGATATATACTGTTGTAAACTGTACCAATAAATCTGAACCATTACGTCAACCATTACATCAGCCGTTACCTCAACACGTAATCCTTTGTTACCATAAGCAGAGTGCATCAACCGTAAACAAACTGTAATCAACATGTGCCATAATAGGTGCAGCCGACCTTATAAGTATGTACCATTCAAGTATCAACTACTCATCAATATGACTCATCAATATGTATAACATCATCAACTATACACCTCATGTATATTGCACCAACTCATCAACTACTTGTCTCAACCATGTACTCAACATGTACCACAATAAAAAACCCTCATCGTTCATCATCAAATATGATTTGCTTCATGTAAGACACGGTGCGCGATCACATTCTTTCAGACCTTCCTTAACTTTAAAACAAAGAGACTAGCATTTTTCGTCAAACTTTTTCTTTAGTCTCACGTGACTTTGGTTTTGGATTAGTCAACAACCCCTAACTTGAAGTAATCATAACTTTGAACACAGCCAATGTATAAATATTTAAATGATAAAAGTGATTTCTTGATGTGTTTAGTAAATCAAACTTTTCTTTAGTCTCACATGCCTAGTTTTGGATTAGTCAACAACCCTAACTTGAAGTAATCATAACTTTGAACCTGTAATGTATAAATATTTGAAACTGATAAGAAATGTTCTTCAGTGTGTTTAATGAAATTCCTCCAAGTGTCACTATTTGTAACCTCTCAAAAAAGGAGTTATAGCAAAAATGGCATACCTTGTTGAATTCTGGCTTATTCTAGAGAGTGACCTTGTAGAGCGTGCCACGCACAAAAAATTTGATGAAATGATTTGAAAATGTTACAAATAATACTAAAGAATGTACCCTAACCAAAACATTTTTTATGACTAAATTTGTATCTTCTATGAAGAAGTTATGACGTTTTTACCAGAAACACCTGATTTTGACTAGTTTCAGGACTGGGCACAAACCCTATTTTCCACGGAGTGTAACTCCCAAAATACAACGACCCACAAGCTAAATTTTTTTATATATATACTTGGATATGTTTTCTCACTTTCATAGAAATTTCATAGTCTGACGCATTATAGAAAAAAATTCATAGCGAAAATGGTGAGATGACCTGTAAATAACATACCTTAGAAAGCACCATCAAAAGAATTTATCCTTCCTTGCATTTCGATCTTCTTTTCTTCACCTTCACTCAGAATTACGGTTTAGATATCCTTGGTTAACTTAGAA
>SNQJ01S0030799.1:62450-81977 GCA_010110895.2 Picea sitchensis
CAGAGGAGTCTAATCCTGATAAAGAGGTAAAATATGAACCTATTACACCAAGTTTCCCTCACAAAAACATTGTTACTCCTTCCTCCCAGATGCCTACACCATCTTCTAAAGTTGATATACCTTCTACATCCATCAAGGAACCCAATTCTTCTTCTCTTGAGCCATCTGATCACACCCCAGTTATTGAGAAATTGAAATAAGAAAATGATTAGTTGCTTCAACAATTGGCAAAACGAAAAACCATGGATAGGAATTTGCATCATGAAGATCTTTTCCTACAATAAAAAGTGAACTCTCATCAGTGATTGGTTGATCAGATGATCACCACCAATCACATTCTCCGAATGCAATTGAAACATCGTAAAAGACTTAAGACAAAGTCTTCAGGGCATGAGGGAGAAGATTATAAAGCCAATCCACCCCCTCCTTCACGAGTACATTTATGTCGAGTGATCCATTTTTGTTTGCAGAGGGACCTACAAATCCTTAGGCATGAGAGAAATGTTAGTTTGGTGTTTTGACTTATTTTTTCAATGGCCAAATCCTTTTTGTATGCGACAATTATATATTATGTTCTCTCATTTATCCATTTTAAAGGTATTATCAATATTTATACATAAATTCACCATGGAATCACATAAGGTATGTATAATCATTGTTTTTGCAAATGTTTTATGATTAATTCATCTCAATTAATTGATTATGAAGATCTAACGTTCTGTTTTTCTTGCAATAGGTCGAAATCGCAATCTGATCCTCCATCCAATCCCTCGTTTGACACTCCATCCAACACTCCATCCAACACTCAATTCGACACTCGGAGTGCACAAGAGCTGGCGGTTCGACCTTTGATGGACGAATCAGAGATATGGGTTTTATGCCCACTTGTGCCCTCCAGCTATGGAGCTCGAAGAATTTAGGATTGGGTAGTTTCAGTGGCCACTAAGTGGAGAGCAAAAGAATGTTAAAGAAGATGCTTATGTTAAAACAAATTTAGTGAACTTACTATTTTTAGAGAGAGTCGACGCTTCTAGTGGTTGACCTCTCAAGCTCTGTAATAATCTATAAATACCATTGTCTATGACACGAAGAGGAAACAAATTTCATTATATACACATACATTATCTCAATTTTGTTGTATACTCTATTTTTATGATCAATGTTAATACTGCGTTAACTCAGTGATTGCATTTTCCTATTGAGTAGCACCACGACCTTCTGGGGGGCCCACCAATGGTCTGGGTGATTGTTTATACTAGTATATATCTGCATTTATATAATTTCCTTTCATACTTCTTAGATTTTGAAATTGTTTATTTACTATGTATATCTTTTAATTTGAAATTGATTGCTCATTGTGTGTATCTTTTTATTTTTGGATCGCTTGTCTAATTCACCTCCCTATACATATTCTCTTGTTTACAGATCACTGCACGATTTTTTTGTGTCATAGAGTATGTGTGGACATCGATGGTTGTGTGTTGATAGTTAGACTCCTAACATTTTATTTACAGGTTGTAGAAGCTTTCTAATTATATTGTTATGTCTTTTTCTCCCTAGCTGTAAATTACTCTATAGAATAGTAATTTAGATAGTGTTTATTTATCAAGTTGTAATTTCAAATACTCTCTGTAGGTTTGCCTTATTTTCTAATTTTTCTTTTAGCATCAGTATGATAGGATAGAAGTGGATTTTGAATTATGATTTCCAGTAGCATCTTAGTTGATTTTGAGTATGATCTTCAATGGTAGTTTAGTTAACTTTAGGTTATGATTTTTAATGAAATCTCAGCTATGAATTTGAATTATGATTTCTCGTTAGCACTAGTCATGAGTTTATAGGTTTTCACAAAGTATTTTCATTGTTATGAATTTGAATTAAGGATTTCTGATTAAGTACTAGTTATGCGTTTATATCTTTGCTTGAGTTAGTGATTTTGAACAGAGTACTTTCCAGCAGTTGTGTGATAGAGTGAATGATTGATGTTGAATCTTTTTTGGACAATGTTTAAAGATCATATGGATTCAAAGAAAATCTAGTGTTACTTTTATGATGGAAAACATTTCTATAGACTGCCTTATCCATACTTTACATTTCTTTGTAGAAGTTAGCATTGATCTAATTCCACTTGAACTGTCATTAGTAGTTAGCTTCCATCATGATGTCATTCACCACCAAAGACACAATCATCACATTTGAATACTATCACAACACTCTTGCTTTTAGTTAGGTAGATGAGTGTTCATTCTTGCAAGATAGAAATAATTGTGAGTTTTTACTTTAAGTATAGAGTTCATTTGTAAAGATAGTTTTGACAGATTAATTGCTTACTTGTTTTTTCATTCAGAGGTAGATAGATCAAATAKCTCAAAGAAATATTACTTGTTKTTTTCTTATTCAAAGATAGATTGAATAGATTAAATATATGTTAAATAGATTACTTGTTATTTTCTTATTTAGAAATRGATTAAACATTTCATAGTCCTAGATTGTTTAAAGTTAATTAGGTCAAATAGTTCATAGTTCTAGAATTTCTTGAAGCTCATTAGTTAAAGGTGATTTACATAGAATTTGTTGTTTAAATAGATTTTAAAAGTCATCTCTTTAAAAAKTAGAATTGTAAATTGAAAAGAGTGTTGATCCCTAGGGTAAACCATCTCCTTAGCTAGTAAATATTTCCATTAGCCTTTCTTTCTGCATTGTCTCATACTGTGCCACAACTCTAAGTTTACTTACCCAGGGTTGATAATTTAATTGAGGGAATTAGTGCATATAGAATACCCATCAGTCCCAAAGTCCCAGAATCCTGAAGGGTCCACCCTTACACGCGATGGTGTATTAAACAAAAAGGTAAGGATAGTTGGGTCTCGAGTACTCCACCCACCAATAAGCCAAGTGAATACGTACCGAGGGGTGACACGTGGCCCCTTTAGTAGATGAAATGTGTCACGTTCTAGTGGGCACAAAGGGTCTATTAAATGTACGAATACATGTGACACGTGGCATGTCAAATGTTGGTCCACATCACCCTGGGTGACATCAACATGCCACGTCACTCAAGAATGATATCCTTTTAATGCCCTTAGATCTGATGGTCAAGAATCATCCACGTATATCCGTTGATCTATGACCTCCATTAATTCATAACTTCTATGTTTAGGGGATCCACTGTATGACATCCTCCTTTCTCCCGGAGTGGTCAATGTCAGGATGACCAGAGTCTATATCTAACGATCAGGAATGACCCTGTTGCATCCTTAGATCTACAACCTACATGACTTCACAAGTTCGGTGTTCAGAGGCTTTCGCTCACTTACCACCCCCTTTCTTCTGAAGTGGTCAATGTTGAACTGAATGCAACATGGATCCAACTACCATGAAGTATTGTGAATCATCCCTATATCTATGGTTCGTGTTAGTTTGCAACTTTGACCTTTGGGGGTTTTCGCATTATAGTCCATCCACTGGTTGATAGGACAGTTAAGAGGGGTTCTTAATGGACCCCCACTAGGTCCATGACTCACATCAATTTGTGACTCTGGTGTTTGGGTAATTTGGTGCCATGAAACCTTTGTTCTCCTGAAGTAGTCAATGCCAGACCGATCTCGACATAGATCCAATGACTAGGGAGACTCTCGAGTACCATTGGATTTGTGGCTCGCGTTACTTATCAATTGGTAAGTGGGTTAGGTTTTAACGGTGGTACATGCCCATCTATAATGGTTAGGGAAACCAACACATGTCATTCGATCTCATGGGTAACCATAGAAACACGTTTCCTTTGGCCAGTTTGAAAGTGGTAAGGTTGTAACACCCTAGATCTCCGAAATCCCAGAGTTCTGAAGACATAAAGTCTTAGCTCCTTTCTATCCTAGTGCAGGGTTCACAAACCTTGGTCATATGGTTCCTCAAATAATTCTCTTGGATACATGCTTAGCTATTAGCCGTGAATTGGTTAATTCCATGGACATGAGCCCTCGGTCACACAAGTGAAAGGTTTGGAGGAGGCGCCCTTCTTCCATAGAGTTTGAACTTGGTATTCCTACGAAGGTAAATTCAAGAGGTCAAAAAAAATTAATCATTCCAGTTAACCCTACCTCTACTTTATTGCAGACTCACGACCCATAACTCTCTAGTTTCTAAGTTGAGACAAACAAAAGACCATTCAAAAGCATGGGTTCATAGGAAAACAATAAATATTTCTACTTTAATTCATTGAATCTAGAATTTAGTCATAAACATGCATATTCAATAATCATTTCCATTCCAATACACAGAGTATCAATATACTTATCATAAACCATAAATCGTGAAGATAATTCTGAAAGGGTGTCTGTTTCCACCCAACTGTAGGCACAACCACTCCTGAATGGATTTACAGCTGGCCACGCCCTAGCTAGACCATGGTTCTCTAAGAGAGACACTTTCTTCTTGATCAATGATATTCAGGGATGAAGGTTACTCTCCTCCTCCCATAGGCTCTCAACAAAAGGTTTTTCTTTGTACTAAGGAAGGGGTTCTGCAATGAGTACTTCCATAGTCACTCGCCAGCCCCGTTTATCATCTTGGACTAAAAAATGCTGCCAGTAGATTCTTGTGCCCAAAAAGAAATTGTTTCTCAGTTCTCCTTTGAACCATAGAGATGAAAGCACTCTTTTTTCTTCTGGGGATTGGTCTCTTGACTCTGCTTCCTCTTATATCTACCTTTTCCTCCCCCCCCAAATTACTTCCTTTCTTTCCTTCCTCAAAAATATTTCATGGGTATGAATATCCAAATCATCATCAGGTCTGGAAGCCTTAAAGATGGGTACTCTACCCCATCCCCTCATTAACTCTTGAGGAGGGATTTTCTAACCACCATCCTAATTGGTAATTCATTTCTGGGTCAGAGGACTATTCTGGGTCTGAGCAATTAATTCTAGTAAGGTACTTGTTTGGTGGGGGTCATCTCAGCCATTTCTAATTCCCCTCACCATCTCTCTCATAGAATCACGATCTATATTAGAAAAAAACCCTTTCAGAATTTATGCAACACTATCCATATTTAAATGATAACATAAATACTTACATTACCTTTTATAACAAAAGGTTCATCAAATCCAACATTCACACATATTTAGTTTGCCATAGTCTTTTGGAAAGTTATAGTTATATTTCAAGATGTGGAAAATAGGGGTATTACAATCCCCTCCCCCTTAAAAGAACAACATCCTTGATGTTCTACCTACTGATGTGCTCTATATGTATATAAGTAAACAAAAATTGGTATTCTTGTTTCATGGTATCCTCCATTTCCCATGTAGCTTCATTTGGACCAAAGTGTTTCCACTGCACCTTGACCTGTGCAATTGTTCTGTTCTTGAGTGGGATTTCCTTCCTGTCTATTATGCATTGTGGTTCTGGTAGGAATTTTCCCTCTGGTTCCACCTGAATCATAGACCAATCAATTATATGATTAGAATCATGTACATATTTCTTCAGTAACGAAACATGGAAAAAATTATGTGCCTTCACCGTGGGAGGAAGTGCTAGTATATATGCTACAGGTCCCACTCTATCCAAAATTTCAAAGGGTCCAAAATATCGAGGTGCCAGTTTGTCAAAATATCCCATTCTCAAGGAGATTTTCCTGAGTCTAACTCTGAGATACACATGATCCCCTGCTTTGAAATCTCTAGGAGTCCTTTTTCTATCTGCATAGATTTTCTATCTATCCTGGGCCACTTTTAGATTATTTTTTATCTGAACTACTTGTTGTTCCATTTATTTTAGCATATCTGGCCCAATTGTAATTACTTCTACTGGGTTATCCCAACTGATTGGAATGTTTCATTATCTACCATAGAGGGCCTCAAAAGGGCTCATCTTCAATGACTCTTGACAACCATTTTTGTATGCAAATTATACCAGTAGTAGGCAGTCTTCCCACTTCTTGTGACGATGCATCACATGCATCCTTAGCATTTCCTCTAACACTTGGTTTACTCTCTATGTCTATCCATCCATTTGAGGGTGATAAGTTATACTAAATATCAATTTAGTTTCAAAACCAACAAACAATGATTTCCAAAAGTTTGAAGTAAATTTTGTATCTCTATCAGATATGATTTCCTTAGGAATTCCATGTAGTCTAAATATTTATTTCATGAAAATACTAGAAATATATATTTCCTTGCAAGTTGACTTGATGGTAATGAAGTGAACATCCTTGCTCAATTTTTCCACAACTACCATGATGGCGTCATTATGTTTGGTTGATCTTGGTAACCTTATGATGAAATCACTGGAGATGGTTTCCAATTTCCATTATGGGATTGGTAGGGGCTGAAACAACCCTATTAGAGGTCGTTCCTCTACCTTAACCTACTGACATTCTAGACATTTGGCTAAGTAATAAGCTATGTACTTTTTCAGTCTGGGCCAATGAAATAATTTCCTAATGGTTGTGATTATCTTCTGATAACCAGAATGACCAATATAGGGTCTTTTATGTAGTTCATCCATTATGAACCTCTTCAAGTCATCACAATTTGGAATATACAACCTACCTTTGTAATTTAGAAGTCCATCATTCAAAAATTGATAACCCTTTCTAGTGAGAAAAGATCATTCAAAAATTGATAACTTTCTAGTGAGAGCCCTCATATGACTTACAATTGTATTTTACAATGTAGGAAGATCAATTGTCACTTTAAAAGTAACTACTTATCCAACACCAAACATACCCAAGACACATACAAGAAAAGAAAACATGAGTGGGAGCAATTATACCTCTTACTCATGTCCGACGATGATCCCTCATGTTTACTGACTACACGCCCTCCCAAGGCTATCTTGCATTCAAAGATAAACAAACAAAAATCTACAAGCATGCAAATCATATAATAATTAGGGTTAATGCTAGAATGTCAAATGATAAACCATTAAAATCATTCAATACAATCATGATTTGGGGAAGGTGAAAAGTACTTATTTTATTAATAATAACTCAAGGATTATAATTTTCTACAACCAAATCTATCTCCATCGCCCAAGAACCTGGTCCGGGATCTTCTTCACTAAGCTCCAAGTGCACTTCTATGGCTTATCCTAAACCCATGATCTCTCCTTAAAGGAATGGGTTCTCGAGTGGAGGAAGAAAGGTACACTGGGAATGCTGAGCACCCACAAAAAGGGATGAAATTATTTGGGGCAAGGAGGGGTTGTGAAATGGGAAGAGTTTCACCGTTTTAGCGGGCATATATCTATAATGAGACTCCAACACCTCATTTTATATGTGAAAAAGGATACATATTTGGTCAGTGGATTTGGCCATAGGGTGGTGGATTAGCTGGGGAAAATAATCAATAGCCCATGAGTTTCAATGAATTCCTTGAAACTTTTAATTTTTCTAAAATTTTCATACGGGTTGTTGTGGCAACATGCATACGACATCATTCGATTTAGTAAAAGTGAAAGCATATGCATGGAATTATTGGTGTAAGGCATGTACATCTTCAAAAATGGGTTTTTTAGAAGATCAACTCAGTGAAGGCTTGGAAAAAAAAATGCAAGTAAGAGGGCCAAATGACAGGTACATGTGTAGAGAAATTTAGGGTTATAAAAGATGCCCTATAATGTGTGAGGTCAAAAGAGAAAATGATGGATGAAATACATTACAAAATCTTTGCCAATGTAAGGAAATGAGTGAGCTCTGGAGGTGCCAACAATAATTTTCTCACCGAGGCGGGTATACCCATCCTCGAGATGAAATAAATCATGGTTTCAATCAAATACACTCTATATCCATGTCATATAACTATATAAAGTGTAGTCATGAAAAATACACAACAAATCTATATTCAAATCAAATATATATATAAGCATAATATCCATCTTCAAGAAGTCAAAATTGCCCGATGGTTGGAGATGTGGTCTTCATAGCTCGAGGAAAAACGCTAAGATATTCAAAACTCGGGTATGAGTACAACGTGAGTGTATGACTTCACTTCACTACCTAGAGGTATTCAATCTACCCATCTAGAAAAGACAAGAGGATCTCGACGATCAGGAAGAGAACTCCCCATTGATTTTGAAACAAGGACTTGATTGGACTTTCTGGATGACCAATCATGAGGGCAAGAGACAAATCATAATGGTCGGACCAAAGTTAAGTGAAACTCCATTGAAAACCATGAGATGATCGTGACTCTCAAAGATGACATTGACATAAATTCACAATGTAGGAGGCAATGCAAACTCCATGTGTTTTGAAGAGTAACCAAACGGAGGAGGACATATTCCATAGAGAGAACAACTTCCTACAGTCATATTATATACCACCATGACGAACAAAATGGAAGGATGTGCTTTTTCCAAGGGTGACTCCAGCCAGTTGCCAAAAATAATATATATTTCCCATCCTCTTTTTGGTAGTTTTTATTTTTTTTTTCTAAAAAAAAAAAAAAAAAAAAAAAAAAGAATAAAAGAGTGTTATGTTACAAAGTAGGAACAAGTGTCACAAGAATACTAGTTCTAGGCTTAAGGAACACACTAATGCTCACATCAAGGAGACATGTGAAAGGACACTCGGGAGGAAAATTCCTCCATGGGTCAAGGTGTGGAGGTCACAGAGGAAAATTCCTACAAGGATTGTATATAAGGCATGCTTCAAAGGTTCATCTGAGAGCAACATGGAGACGACACTAGGCCAAAGACACAAAGATGAAAATGTGATTAACAAGACACAATGAAACCCTTCCAATGCAAATTTTAACGATCTGGCTATAGCTGCAAACTCGAAGATTTTTTCATAAGCTCTAGAGAGACTTCGGAAAAATGCAAAGAAGACTTCCAAGGGTACCTTTTGGAAAAACTCTAGCTGGTTCAAAGGGGTAAATCCAGTAATCAAAAAACGCTATTCAAACCATTTTAATGAGTGTGATTAAAGACAAGATCACTCAATATTTTCAATTTTAAGGAGTCCTAAAAGATCTTTAACTATGGACTCAAGTTGCCTTTTTATGGAATTAGTCTCCTTGCCCAAAAGTATAAAATTTATTGAGGAGAAGTCTCCCGGTGAGACGAATCTCCCGAGGTAAAATCTTTTTCATCCATAATCCACAAGTCGGAAAAAGGGGTAAAATCATGCCATTAGATGTTCTTCTATATCAATTTAATGAGTTTGAAGGAACAAGGTCACTCGACAATATTTTCAATTTTAGGGATTCTAAAAAGAGCTTAACTATGGACTCCGTGGGGGTTCCTTTTTTGTAAGTAATCTCCAAGGCCCAAAAAAGGTGATAAACCAAAAACAAGGAAAATTTTCCTTTTTCGTAAATTTAGTCTGGCAGGACCAAAAAAGGGTTAAACTTATACCTGAGAATACTCTTTTAGTGGATTGAAGTTCCTAGAGTATAACTGTGTTCGTAAAATTGACCATCCAGACAGAAAAAGAGGTAAACTATTGTCGGACAGATGTTCCTTCAAGTTTGATTATGGTGAGCGTGAAGGACAACAAGATTGCTCGATAATATTTTTATGTTTAGAGAGTTTGAAAAGGGCTTAAAGAATACTCTAGAAGGTCAATTTTCTCAGTTAATCCAAACAAGATTGAAAATCATAAACTTAGTCTCGTCAGATGTTGCTTTTGGATTTCAAAGCGAACTTGAAAGAAAACAAAGCGTGCTCATTTCTGGGAGTCCCGAGGGTGAGGCCAAGAGTGATGGTGCATGAGACAAATGAGGCTCAATCTCTTAATCATGACAATACTAACAAGGACTTCTGAGCATAAAGTCATTATAGATAGCATGGACACCAAAATTCAACAAGGATTTATCTAGGGCATCCATGTAAAGGTAGGCTCTACCACCTAATCACGACACTTCTAAAGCAACAATGATTGTTCCATGTTGCACTTCAGTGGGATCGATCCTATGTAAAAGCGGAAAAGACAACGAGATGCAGAAAGTGGAGGTGGAATCCTAACCTATATGCAAAAAGTTGGAAAAAACGACTTTTACCAAAGGACCTTTAAAAGTGACCCATCTCCCAAAAAGTTACCAAAACAAAAGGCAAAGTGCATCTTTACATCCAATAAGAAACTCAAGAACCAAATTAAATGATTTCCAAGCCAGAAAAAATGACAAAAGGGGTCAAAAAAGTGGCAAAAGGGGCCAAACAATTCTAAATAGAAGCTGACAACTCATTTTCACCATTGTAATTTGAAAACTAACCAAAAGGTAAAAAATACCCCTTTGCTAAAGAAGTTAATTACGGGATATTCAGAGGACCAAACAAACTTCCGCTCTAACCAAGTAAGTACAAACTCATCTCTCCTGCATTTCCATTCTTCTTTTATGCATTTTGTTTTTGTTTTTGGGGGGGCGTGCCCTCCTAAAAAAGGGAGGCCCTACGTGTACGCGGGTTGTTCAAGGGAATCTTACATATGTACTTAGGTAGAAAACAGTCTTCCCACATACATATGCGACAATGTCCAAAACAACCCACGTACACCCTCAAAAGCATGAAAAAAATAAAGATTCAAGAGCTAACCTTTGAATTGTCATGGAACATTATGTATGTCTAACGGAGGGAGAGAGAAAACGAGGATATTGATATCTTGGTCGATGAGGACCCTGTTTCCATTATCACATTGAAACAATGTGGGTTGTGGAATTTCTTTGGGTGTCCGTTTATGAGGGCACAACCCTAGTTACGGAACACCTTGGTGGATTACTCGCATCCAGATGCAAAGGCATTTATGATAGAGGGGAAGTCATTGACTCCAATGACTGAGGACATATACTTCTTGATTGGCCTCTTGAGGAGAAGGGAACCAGGCAATCTACACACTTTTCCCCTTGGGCCCTTTAACATTGCAGACTACATCAGGATGCATTGCAAGGCAGAAACTGAGAAAGTAGGTTCTCAAGTGCCTATAAACAATATACCCAACTTGTCATTGAAGGTGGTCCTATTTCTTATTGGGCGGATCACTAGATCCACAGACCTACACCAGGCCTCTCGAGCGTACCTACATTATGCAATTCAGTGCTTAGATGCACGTATGTACAACTGGAGCACGACCATGCTCACTTGTATGAAGAGGTAGCTGACTGAGTGTCGAGAGCGTAGAAACAATAAATTTGGGTTTGGCACCATTTTATGCTCGTTATTCTTCGAGAGGGTTCCCAGTCTGAGTCCCAGAGAGATAGTACAAGGGCATGTCTCCTCCTTCCTAGTGGTATGTAGATGGGAATCATTGTTGTCACGACAGGGGGGAGGAAGGACCATAGAGGCCTTCAACGAAAAATTATTTGACTGGTGGGCACAATAGATTCCATCCATAGAGGAATACCCCTATGCTAGAATCAACTTCTCCAGAGATTCGGACATGCTCATACCTCCCGGAGAGGAGCGAGGAGAGATAGGTACATGTTTTTTAAAGTTATTTAATTTTTTAATTTCTTTTTTATATGCATTAGAGTACTGGCATCTATGTATCTGTTATGTACAGATGTGGTACCAGTGTTCCCGATAGACTTCACGAGGACTCAGTGACGTCCTCGACCAAAGGCGGGACCAACAATAGCTGCAGGGGGACCTCCAACTAGAGAGGCTTAGAGAGTTTTGAGACAGGTGGAGTGGAACCTCACCGCGCTCACTCACACATTTCCCATGGCCGAGATCAAGGATATCCTGCCTTCTATGCAGCCTCATGTAGTTTGGGTACCATGAATTTGGGTCCAAATTTTCTGACATTTGGCTCACATCGTCATTCACTACGATAGGGCCAATAGGCCCTGAGCTTAGATAAGCTGGACTTATTATGTGTCGACGACACTTTTTGTATATTTTTTAGGGCATAAGCCTTGTGATGCATACCAAATATTATTTTTGAGGTGTTCGTGCCCACCTATGTACTCTGACACTTTTTCACACACACACACACACACACACATATATATATTTACATCTTTTAATGTCTTACGGATCACATTTTTTACAAATGTATGTACATGTGTATATGTGTGCAACATGCCAATCTAATACTTGATTATCTAGAGTATCTGTAATTTGATTTAATCTCCTAGGAAAATGGATATACGTAATGTAATCAAAGTAAAGTTCTAAGAGATGTACCCTAAGGAAACGTCGGTTTAAAGTAGAATCATAAATGTGGTAAACTCCATTTAACTGGGACACAACTAGTTGAGCATCTAATTATACCTGAAGGTGAGAGATACCATGCGAAAAAGCATCATGAATAAACTATATCACTTCATTGTACTCAACGACATTGTTTGTGGCATCACCTAGATAGATACCCCTGAAAGATAGCAACTGGACTTGAGGCGTGAAAATCACCCAAGCTGTGGAAGCAAGCCTCCAAGTGTGTCGGCTAGAGATGTCCGCTAACCCAAAGAATACCTCTGATTCACTTGACATCTACCATAGTGAAAAACATGACATAAATAATGACACGTCCGTAAAACAAAAAAAGACAAAAAAGTTGTATAAGAACTATACATATGTACAAGAAGTCACCCAGGTGACTAGCCTAAGAGTAATACTTCTTGAGGTAGAGCCCATTTCTAGGCACCGGCAAGGAATTTCCCTCAAATTAAACCAAATGATAAGTGCCCTTATTTAAGACCTCTTTCACGATGAAAGGTCCGAACCACATGCGTTTGAACTTGCCTACCCCCAAGGGATCCTTATCTTGGTCATAGACCAGGACAAGATCACCTTTGGAGAAAATCTGAGGATGAACGTAGTGATTATATTGAAAATTGATTCACTTCTTGTGAGCCTCGTTGGCCAACAATGTATCAAGGCATTTCTCATAGAGATTCTTGAGATATAATAGGAATTCCTCAAGTGGTAAAGTGTCTGGAAGTAAATCTACTGCCAATTTTAAAGATGGGATCTGGCACTCAATAGGCAAGACTACTTCCAGCCAGTATATGATTTGAAAAGGTGAGAAACCAATGGTAGTCTTTACAGATGTTCGGTAGGCCCATAATTTTGAATACAACATCAAATGCCAATTTCACTTGGAAGAATTGATCATTCGCTGAAGAATAGTATTGAGGGACTTATTCACAGCTTCCACTTAACCATTCTCTTGTGGGTAGTAGGGTGATGAATGTTCTTACCTCAACCCAAGATTTGATGTTAACTTGGACATCATTTTGTTCTAGAAGTGACTTCCATGGTCAGTGAAAATCTCCTTCGAGATTCTGAACCTTGCTACTATCTGGTTAAAAAAGAAGAGAGTTGTTGTTTCCCCATCATTGTTAAACTTTGGCATATCCTCGACCCACTTTGTGAAGTAGTCTACCTCTACAATGATATAATGATGCCCCCTGGTCGAAGCTGGGTGACATGTAGTAAAATCAATCCCCCACTTAGTGAAGGGACCAACAACGATGATGGGAAACATGGGAGTTGGATGTGCCCTCATCTTCCGAGAGAAGATATGACATGGGTGGCACTTCTTGACCAACTCAATACAATCCTTGATTAACGTAGGCCAAAAGTAACTAACTCATAGAATATTTTGGGTTGTTTCCAACCTAGACAAATTACCACCACATGCTCCAGTGTGGAAATCGTTAAGATCAAGTTCTTCTTCCTCATGTATAAGGCACCGATGAATAATGAAATCTATACCTCAAATATACAAAGTGTCATCGAGTATGACATAGTTTTGTGGCTGATGGCGAATCTATCGATGCTCATCGCGGGAGGAAGAAGCATGACACTTCAAAGTTTGGAGATAGACTAGTATATCTTCATACCAGGGTTCTGAAGATGCGATAAGAAAAAGATCTACTTTAATAGGCGATTCTTCAAGCGTAACATCACTTGATTCGACCAAAATTTTTGAAATAAGTTCCGCAAATACCAACGAGTTTTTGGATTTCGTGGAAACAAAATCTAAGTCAAATTCCTAGAGGATTATAATCCATCTACTGATATTTCCACCAATGACTCATCGTGTCAACACATATTGAAATGGATTCACAACGACAATGATGATGGTCTTTTGAAGAAGGATATAATGACGGAAACACTGGACAACATGCACTGCTACCAATGCAAGCTTCTCAACATGGTAATAGTTGAGTTTCGGTCCAACCAGGCCTTAGCTCAGGTAATAAATAATGTTCTCCTCGAGTATATCATCCTCTTGAACCAAGACCATGCCGATGGTTGACTCTGTAGTGGTCAAGTACAACAAGAAATATATGTTATAATCAAGAGGTTGGAGAAGAGGGGAAGACGTAAGGGTGTGTTTCAATGCTTCAAAATAATATTGAGAGGCTTCGTCCCAACAGAAAGGGACTCCCTTTTTTAATAAACACATGAACCCTTTAGTGATCTCGGCATAGTTTGCGAAAAAAACTCGAAGAAAGTTCACTTTCCCCTGTAATATTTGAAGCTAGGGTATTGTGCATGGGGGAGGCAACTGAACTATCACATCAATATTAAGAGGATCGACCATGATCCCTGTTGTCGAAACTATGAAACCAAAGAGAATACCCGATGTCACACAAAAACTGCACTTGTTAGGATTCAAGCGAATCTTTTAGTAGCGACATCATTTGAATATTAGTCGGAGGTGTGTGGGATGATCAGATCTCTTGTGAGAGCATTATGTTAGATCATCAAGATAAGCCTCTAATGTATGTCTAAGGTCGTGTAAAGAAAAATACATGGCTCGCTGAAAAGTGGGTCCAACATTCTTCAGGCCAAAAGGCATCTTACGATAAGAAAATATTCCCCAAGGACAGATAAAAGATGTTTTATGATGGTCTTCGGGTTTGATCTGAATCTGGTTATATCCTAAAAAAACATCCATGAATGAAAAGACCTCACAACCTGCACATTCATCGACAATATGATCGATGAATGGGGTGGGAAAATTATCTTTCAGACAGGCCTTTTTCAAGTCACGAAACTCCATGCACATGTGAATCGTACCTTGTTTTTTGTTAACCAGAATGGGATTTAACACCCATTGCGTCAAATTCACGGGGTAGATAAAACATACTTTAAGAAATTTCTCTACTTAAGACTTTATTGTTGCCATTTTTCGAGGATTCACCAGATGAAGCTTCTGTCGGACCGACTTGTCATCAGGATAAGTCGTTATCTTGTGTTCGATGATTCTTGGATCAATGCTTGGAATTTCCTTGTAAGACCAGGAAAAAACGTCGTGAAATTCCTTAAATAAGTTTGTATAAATTCAAATCTCTTCGGGGGAGAGTCTGATTCGACGAAAACATTCTCCACGACGCTAGGGGTTCTAGAGATATATATAGGGATCATTTCAACGATACTCACCATATTACCCTCGGTGTAAACTGTGTGCGTAGCCATAGGATTAACGGGACAAGACCTATATCCAGTCATAGTCAACACAAATTCACCTACCTCTATTCTTCTTAACTCTATGATGGAGATCATCCCAGTGTCTACCTGGACCAGTCAATGCCTCAAGAATCACCTCATTTGAGGGAAAGACTAGGTCTAAAGAATCTGTAGTGGCAAGGGGACCTTGAGCCCAAATAGGCTTGAGAAATGGATCTAACTCATGTGCAGGAGTCATATCAAGGTCAAAGGAATATTGTTGGACAATGTTGTATGCAACTTCTGTCGCGAACAAGGGCATGGCCATGCCAGAATTCCCTGTCCCTTCCATAGAGGCTAATGGGGAAGGGAGAGTCCACATATCTTGAAAGTAAGTCATTTGGAATGATGACATTTGAAATATTTCAGCCCTAGTCTCATCGGGGGAAACCGATATAAACTTGAAATCACCAGAAGGAGGTGGGAAATTGAAAGTACCTATCAATGATGGACAAAAACCAACCCCTACGTTGATGGTGTCAGGCTGAGGGTTATCAATCAACGGGACCATGGTTTTCCCTGATGAAGGTGTTACCACATAAACTTGTCAAGCTCTTTAGAGTCATGTTTCCTTCCTAGGTCTGTAATTTTGTTTGTCTTTCCTCCATGTGCAGACATGATTGTAATTTTTCCTCTCATATTGTGGTTTTACTTCTATTTGTCTTCATCTAGTTGATCGAACTATTTTCCTTTTCAGACTGCCCAAAATCCATCAGCCATAAGACTTTCTACTTTCCCTAGGGTCGATGCATTTCTCCCTTTGCCTCTAGCACTGATCCTCTTATTCTCCCCGAGCCTCCAGCCAGTCACCCAGGTAATCATTCACAGGCCGCAATCATGACCACTGAGTGAAACACTTGAAGTGGTTTGATGAAGACGCAAATCAAACGAGCGAGCAAGTTTAGTCTTCATCAAAGGCAATCGAGCGTGGGAATCGAGAGTTCAGGGTTCTTGTCATAAAGGTGCATCCATAGCCCAAAGTCCCGAGACCCAAAATGTCGATGTGATATGGGTCATCCAATCAAAGGAGACACATGGCACCCAATCCGAGGGATCATGATTTCATGATTTGAATGTTTGAGCATGAAGCACCTCATGAAATCGCAAAACATGAAATTGTGACGCACCTACGAACTGGGTCCACGATCACATCCCGAGGTCATATTGAAAAGTAGGGCCATAGAGAAAGTAGTCACCGGTCTAGTGACAAGCAGATGAAGTGTTCGAGGAACCAATCATGGCCATCAGAATCAGGGCATATCCCACCGTTGATCCAGATGGACCGTTTCATGGATTCGAGCATCGAAACATTGTGAATTGAGGGGAGTGAGAACTATCGATATGCGAAGTCCCGAAATTCCATTTGTTTAAGAGCAAGGTCATAGCCCGTGGTCACGTAGGGAAATGAAAGGGAACTTCACAAAGAATCAAAGCGCCTGAGTCGGCCACAGAGAAGGATTGCGTGGCCTCGAGCCACCAGAATTGACTCAAATAAGTTGCATGATCACCTAGACATTCATGGGTGTCAAGCTCCACCCCGATCCTAATGCAGTTAGTTAATGGAAGCAAGGGAAAGTATTTGAAACCTTGTTTCACCCCATAAATTGAAATCATGGGAGCACCGGCCGTGGAGGCAAGTTGTCAGCCCAAGGTCTCTCTATCAATGAAGTTCTCTGCAAAGCCCATATTGATCTGATGTCATGTCTGACAGAATAATGTATGTGAAGTCTGAAAGGAGAAGAAAAAGAAGTGAAGCCTTGAATATAGTGACCAAATCACGCTTCTGCAGGGGGCAAGTTTCTTTGAGTATATATACTTATTTTTTATATTTTGTAAAGGTCGATGGTAGAGAAAAGATCCCGAAAATGTAAAGTTTTGATAAACTCTCTGGTTATTTGGTTATGTATATGCATTTGAAACTTCTTATTTAATGACAGTCATCTTTCTTACTTCCTCTTGTTTCCTTCTGACGTTGAAAGAGTTCCTGGCTGAATGATTCACTTAAACTATTGTGACTGCATTATGATGAAAGTTTGATTACAGTGTCATTATAGTTCCTTTCAGTTTCTATGATATTTAAATTCCAAATTTCTTTTGTTTAAATTGTTCCTCCTTGGGCTGCTAAAAGTCTTGATGTCCTTGGAATACCTCTACATTTTCTCACCGATTTCTTCCTCCTACTCACCCTTACTACAACTTATTGTCTAAAGTTAAGACAAGACCTCACATGCTCGTGCATATCAGTCCAGTTTTTTGAGTTAAAATGATATTTTCTTGATATTGCGCCCATTTGACCCTTTTTAACCAGTTTGTGACATAAACTATGATGGGTATCAGGCTTACCTCTACCRCAATCCAGGGGTGACTTCTGGTGCTAACATTTCTGGCATCGTTGTCGCAGACAAAATTGAAGATTTTCCCTGGGGTTAAACGACAAAGCTTACTAGTTCTGAAGGTATATCAGAACTTATTACATCAAAGATTGAAGTTKTGCACCTAACAACTCCATTGATGTGAATCCACTGGAGACTCCATTGTTTCATTTGTGGCTTCTAGAGGCAGACATGCGAGGTCTAATCCGTAGTTTCCTATCACAACACCTAAAGTTGACCCAGAGAAAATTATCAGAAAGGGAAAGGTCCCTCGAGAAGGAACTTCTACTGTTGAACCAGGTATTTCTGATTTTTTTCATGGTCCTTCTTTAGAAACTCCAATTTCTACTTCTCATTTCCGTGTTATACCGTCTGTTGGAGTTTCCCAAACTTTAAATTTTGGGAGTGTTCTTGTTGGTTTTCCCCCTCCTGGTATGGGATTGGAGGGAGAAATCCTTGTCACTCCTCTCTCCCCTGAAATTGTACTGTGGTTTAGACCCAGTGCCTCTAGAGATTTTCCCACCCTAGGATTTACTACCCCTCCTCCTATTACAGTTGTTGTTGCGCAAAGAGAACCCCCTACTCCCTCAATACCTGTAGCCTTTTCTTCAAATCCTCTATTATTTCCATTTCCTCCTGAAATCTCAGTTCCAGTCTACCCTGTTCGAACCCCATATCATCCTAATTCTCCTCCACCTATCATCCCTATGGTAGGTGCTAATCCTCCTAGAAGCAAAATGGATGCCATAGTGGCTGGTAGATATGCCCCCCTAGTCTTGCCTCAGCCTCTTAATGCCCTCCCAGCAGGTGGCTACCTTAATCAATTGCCTAATTTTATAGGGGAGGGAGATATAACCACAGAGGAGCAGCTTGCAACTTTCTATAGTTATGTTGATAACTATGTCATGGTAGATGAATATGTGTGGATGAGGATTTTTGTTTACAGTCTTGATGGAGAAGCTAGAAAGTGGTTCAGAGCTATGGCTCCTAGATCCATCACTAGGATTGAGGATCTTGATGATGTTTTTTGGATACAATGGGGGGATAAAAAGGAATTCATGTATTATATCATAGAGTTCGAGTCCCTAAAGTGGAAAGACAGAGAGTCTGTCTGTGACTTCTCCAAAAGGTTCAACAAGATGTACAATAAAATCCCTGCTGAGATAAAGCCTACAGAGGCCTCTGCCAAAATTACCTATGCCAGTGCTTTTGACCCCGACTTCTTCCTCCTGTTAAGAGAGAGAAGAGATACTTCCTTGGCTCACATGAAAGATGCATCCCTAGAAGTAGATTCTAACATATTTTTAGTTGACCGACCCAGGAATAAGACTAATAGATATAGAGGAAGGGGAGAGTTGAAGCCTTAACCTCCATTTCCTCTTCCCCCCTCTCCCTCAAATGGATGAAGTAACCAAGTTATTAAAATCACTTTTGACTAGAATGTAAAGGTTGGAATTAGAAGGGAAGTGGATATACATAAATCCTCAAAATATCAATAACAAAGGAAACTTTAGGAGGTCGAATAACAATTATCCTCAGATCATGCCAAGGGAACAAAGAGACAGAGATAGAAACTGTTGGTTGTGGAGCCTAATTATCTTCCTGATTCAGAAGTCCTTAATTTTAGCCATGTTTATACCCCATGAAGAGTTTACACCCCATAAGTATGTACACTCTTCCACGCGGGGGAGTGCAGAGGGGGGGTACCCTCTCTACGGGGTCCGGTAGGATATCCCCCTGACTGGGGGGTTCAGGG